>PVJN01037734.1:0-20740 GCA_004026805.1 Lasiurus borealis | reverse complement strand
GGAGAAAAGGAGGACCTATGTAATACCTTCAATAATGAAGGAGGAGGAGGAGGAGGAGGAGGAGGAGGAGGAGGAGCAGGAGCAGGAGGAGGAAGAGGAGGAGGAGGAGAAACTGTTCTGTATACAGTGGTACCTCGAGATACCAGTGCCCTAACATACGAGATTTTTGAGATACGAACTGTCGAGTGAGAGATTTTTTTGCTTTGAAATACGAGCAACATTTGATATAGGAGTAATAGCAAGGATCGGCCGGCTGCACACGATCCACCAGTTTACCGCGACTCGAGCATCTCATAGTTTCCCACGCCTCAAGGTTAGGAAACGAATTAAATTCATATCTCGAGGTACCACTGTACTTAAAACTATAAGCCTACTTTTGCCCGTCCTTGTATAACCTTTAACTGAAGGCCTACTGTTAGGGACAAGACCTAGGCTAGATATTGACTCAGCGATAAAAAAAAAATCCAGCCCTAGTCTCAAAAGTTCACACTCTATTAGAAGAGAAGACAAGTGAGGAGGTAAATCTCATGCTCTGTGCTAAATGGTTTGATAAGGTTGAGGATGGGGTGCAGGACTAAGTATTAGTCATGGAGGTAGAAAGGCATCTGAGAAGACTTCCTGGAGGAAGTGGCATGTGAGAACTGAAAGCCATGGAGTTAATAGACAGGGGAAGGACAATTGAGAGAAGTGGAACAGTAAAAGCAGAGGGAGGAGAACATTCACAAAGCACAGTCAAGCAGGAGCAGGGCCCACCGGGGATGTGTAAGTAGCCAAGCCTGTCTGGAATGTAGGTTTTAGGGAGAAGGAAAATGGGGGTGAAAATGGGGTGCCTGTCCAGGCCTGATGATCATTGTAGTAAACTGGGGAAGGGAGTGGTGAAAGAATTACCCAGGATTCCTGCTTTCCACAACTGCCTGAAAAGGGGGTGGGCCTGAGAGCAGAGACAGAGGGTGGCTACTGAGAAGGCTCAGGCCTCCAGGATTTAAGAGCATCTGAAGAAGAGGGGTCAGAATAGATTACTTCCAGGTTTCTTTCAGCAACAAAATGGTACAATCCCAGGAGACAAGAGGTCTTGAATTATAAGACCTTTCCAATAATGGGGGCGTTTTCAGAAACTGGTTCACCAACGGCGACCCTAATAAACGTACGCAGCCAGTCTACGGACTGCCTTCGCCTCCGCTGGCAGCTGATCTCAGGAGCAGAATCACAGCTCTGTGTCTTTCCCTGTTCTACAGTGTCTCCTCGGTCCTCACAGAGCACGTGAGGAAGGCACCAGTCTTCTCCCCACGTCACAGAGGAAAGCGTTTCAGAGCCTCCCGCACCCACGCAAGGCCGAGCTGTGAAGGGCAGAGCCAGGCTCCCTGCAGGTCCACTCAGAAGCCTGTGTGCACAGCCCCTGAGTTCACTGTTTTTGGTCCCTCAGCACTGGCTGCTCAGACAAGCCAGGTCTTCCCAGTCTATAACGGTGCTTAGATGGAACTGATAAAAGCACTTTTGCCGGGGGAGGGATGAGTTGTCGGGGGGACAAGATGCATAGCCAGGGCCAACCTTTAATATGATGTAGTGTTATGCCCAGAGTTTGGGGTCCCCAATAATCCACCACTAAGGAGCCTTCTCCGATGCAAAAGCAAAGAGTCTTTATTCAAACCCCGGTTTGGCTCTCAGCCTCTTTCTGGCGCAGCAGTGAGGCGAGAGAGTGAGCCAGGCAGAAACAATGAGTTATATGAAGTAGGATAATCAGGAGGTCTTAGGAAAGTGACAAGGGTTACAGAGATTGGTCACTTGAATTAGGGTCTTTCTGTGGTTTAGCCTTATTAGGACCCTCGCTGTGTTCCTGGAGCTTCATTGGTCCATTCGGGTGGTGGTAGTGGAAGCTAGGACATTGCTGGCACACCTGTGGCCACTCCCAGAAAAGGGAGGGGGTTTAGGCAGGGGACCCAGCCCTATAGGACTAGATGGAGGGGAGTTCATTTCCTTTCAGTAGTCCAAGGGAATCCCCAAATCTGGCCCCATTTGGATCTTTCCAATTAAAAACTCTGAGATGGAAAACTATACCAGGGGAGTCATGGGTTTAAAGCACCCTGTCTGTTGGGAAGTGAGGACAGGAAAACTATGTGACTTTAACCCCAGAACTAGGTAGAGGCCCAGGATCGCCTATGACCCAGGTGCTCCACATTCCCACACCTGTCACCCCCAACCCCCCAGGCGCTGCCTGCCGTGCAACAAGCCAACTCCCCAGCAGGCAAAGCGGCTCGGTGCCGAAACAGAAAGGGTGGCCCGTTTCCATCAGTCTCAACTGACAAAGATGAAGCAGACCGTACAATTTGGAAGCAGATTTCCCCTATCACACTGCATTTTGTGGTAATTCTGTGAAATTCAAGTTGGATATTAGAATGTCAGTTTAAAAGGAAACCGGTTATTAGTAAAGGAAAACAGGTGCTTTAAAACTACAGCGAACGTTGGCATGTGAGGGAAAGGAAGCATAATAACTTAATGCTTTTTTTTCACTTTGCATGTAAATGAATAGCCATTCCCTGTCAATTCTCACCTCCGTGTCACTCAGGACTGCACGTAAAACAGCAAAGATCTCCAAAGGAAAAACATCATGCCCACCGTCAAGGACAAATAAACTACGGCACCAATCAGAGTGGAATGGAATGGAGAAACTCAAGATGCCAGAAGGCTAATATGCAACTGTAATTACGTCTTGCTTTGTCGGAAAATAATTGTTATAATCTGTTACTTTGGTTTCCCGAGCCTTTTATGGGGGTGGGGATGTCTGGCCACAGGCTTGGCTGCATAAGGCCTGCAAAATCATTTGGCCTGGCTCTGCCATGGCATTAGGGGTGAGTTAATTAAATGTTTGACCAAATACAGCAGGCTAAATCGTAAGCTGATAATTTCATATGACCCTCGAATGTTGTTATAAATATCCAACTGGCCCTTGGCAGAAAAAAAGGTCCCCCACCCCTGCCTTAGAGTATGAAACAATGCTTATTTAGATTATGAGGCATCAAAATACATTCTCTTTTTTTCTAAAGAAAAACTTTTAAGTAAGGAAGCAGCTCTGGTTTCTATACACACAAGCATCTACTCTACAAAGTTTCCCTCTTGGAAAGTATTCAAAAATATCTTTAGCACCTGATTTTTGTGAAAGATGTGGGCGATTTCTACACCTCATGTCAAGTATGATAAAAGTTTTTTTTTTTAAGGGTCCTGTTTATCAGTATGACCCACCCTTCAGAATTAAGTCCCGCACCAAACACCCCGACACCCAGGATTTACCTCCTTTTTTTTCCTCTCCTCTTCCTTCCGTTTCTTCTCTTCTCTTATCTGTGCCAAGCGCTGTTTTTTGCGCTCTAGCTCAGCTTTTAAGTCACTTTTGTCAGACATGTTGGTTTCCTTGGAGGGAAAGAAAAAAATATATATATATGAATTTATAAAAATAACTTTCCTGCATTATCATTGCAATAAGTATTCAAAAGGAAATCCAACTTTGGGGCAATAACAGGTTGTCTTATTTAGCCTATGTCCCAGAATCAAAGAAACAAGTTACGTTAAATCTGGTCTCATGCTATATAAAATCTTCCCCCTTTCATGTATATATAAATATTTGCAGAAATACAATGTTATAGTCCATTCTGGTCTGACAAATAACAGTAATTTCAGAATAAGCAACACATTTTCTGTAAAAGTTTCTTACACAAACAAAAAGATAACTAAATAATGAGAACCAAAAAGAACCATCACCGTGACTTTCAATTTAGATGATAATGGATCAATTCATGCCCACGCGGAGAAAAGAAAATAGACTGTCATAAGCCCTCAGAGACGTGCCCTGCTCAAATTCCTACGGACTCAGTAAACATTCCTCCACTGACCTTGGGCACAGGGAGATTTCATTTTGCCTAATGTTATATGCATCAGGGAAGACAGCCACCGAAGGCCTAACATGTTAATTTTCTTTTTCTGCAGAATTCCTCCTGAACTGTCACAATTAATTTCATCCTCCAGCACAACCCTAGTTCTAGAAAACTTAACATTTGCATACTGAATGCAATATTGCTTATTCTGGCACTTTCCCTTTCAAAGCAAACGATGTTTGTGAACATATGACATAGGAGACAAACACCAAGGCAAATTCTTGGGAAAATGTATCTGAATGAGATCTAATTTCAATTTTAATGGTGACGGTGATGCTGGTGGTGATGGTGCCAGCAATATTTTAAAATAGAGTTTGGAGAAGACTCCCAGCAATCACCAGTGACAATGTTCAGTTGGGAAACTAAGAAAATACTGAGAAATGAAGAACCTCCTATGACCCAAATTCCTAAAATAAAGTATAAAAAAAGTAACCATAACTGTCATGAGTACTCATTTGCATATTACTTGTATGCAACTATGATGATTATATTATATATTCCTAAGAAGATGACAGAGCAATAGATGGGGGGAAAAAAGAGCCAAAGAATACAAAATAATGAAAAAGTCCTCACACTTCTCATCATCATCTTTAGAATATAATCAAGAACCTGCAGTCACCCAAAGACAAATACATCTGGTTGAGAAGTATCCCTTACTATACTATATATACTTCTGCTCATATTGTGATGGCAAAGATTTGTAAAATGATAGCAATAATAATCACAATAACTGATCTCTGCCACTCATGATCACACTCTGTCTTTATTTTTCAACAACTGTTTTTGAATATTTAATCTGCGCCAGGCACTCTATAAACATCAGCGTACAAAGATGAGCAAAACCAGGTCCTCTCCTTCAAGGAGTGCGTCCTTCTGGTGTGTGGTTGGAGACGTTCTCAGAGATCCTGGCTTATTGATGACCAGCGCCAGGCACGTCACACTTATTATCACATGCAGTCACAGTAATCCCAGCAGACCCATGTTATGAAACGGTGACAGGATTCCAGGGGGGAAGGAACAGGGAAACTGAGACAGGAAAGCTAAGACAAGGCCAAGCAGTGTGGGCTCTTCGCAGCCAGCTTGAAACTAACAAGCCATTATCTTGCCCAGCCAAGGACAGGGGAGTAAATTTGGTTAAAAACAAAACAAAAACATAAAAACAAACCTCGCTAATGAGAGAATGCAGAAAGGGGGAGAGGGGTGCCAGAGGATGGGGGAAAGGAAAGAAAGGACAATTTTACTCCCTAAGCAGAGAAGCCAGCAGTCTCAAGGCTTGGCAAGATAAAGTTGCCAGGTGCTTCTCCTGAATGCTGGGAAGGCCACAACAAATGACAAAAAGAGACCTTTAGAATGAATCTGCACCAAAATCGTACAGAAGGAGACCTACAGACAGGAGGGCATAAAACAACTCGGACCCCCACCCAACCTGCTCTTCAGAGTAGCTGAGATCCTATCTGTGCTTATAAGGTTTGTTCAGCTTTGATTTTTTGTGTGTTTTTTTTTAAATAAAGGTGCATGTTTTAATTGCTTTAATAAACTGGCTTTTCACAATGAAAGTCAAGGTTTCTCATATAAACTTATTTATATGAGAAGACAAGGACCAAAGTAAGCAATAGCCCTCTCCCTCTGACTCAGGGCTGTCCGGTAACACCTCTCTGATGTCGGTGAGAGGTGCTTATAACAGAACCATCAGTCTGAGTACAGGAGATGCAGATGAACCCAAGTCAAGAAATAGCAACCTGAGTTTGAAAGAATGTACAGGCAACTGGTGATGCCTGGGGAAAAGAGAAAAGTGAGTTCTATTTGGGATAAAGAGTGATGGGAAATCAAAGCAACATTTTGTTTTGTTTTTAAATATATTTTTTATTGATTTCAGAGAGGAAGAGAGGTAGGGAAGTATGGAGGGAAAAGGAGAAAGAAGGAGGGAGGGAGGAAAGGAGAGAAGAGAGAGGAAGAGAGAGAGAGAGAGAGAGAGAGAGAGAGAGATCAATGATGAGAGAGAATCATTGATTGGCTGCCTTCTGTACACCCACAACAGGTATATGCTTAACCTGCAATCAAACCCTGACCTCTTGGTTCATAGGTCAACATTCGACTACTGAGCCACACCCGCCGGGCTCACAGCAACTTTTTAAAAAATAATAAGAAGAAAAAGGCCAAAGGAAAATAAAATTTGCTTAATTAAGCCTTTTCTTGTCCCTGCCTGCAAATAGTTGGGAGCAGAAACTAGAAATAAGGCAAGCTGCTACAAGGCTGGTGCCTCATCTCTCTGGACTGACTGCGCCTGCACTGGGATGGCAGGCGAATGTACAGTCAGAATGTAGGGAAATGTGGCCTGCAGAGAGCACAGCCAACAGGGCAAAAGGAAAGCCTGGCCCGTGTGGTTGGATGTCAACCTATAAACAAAGAAGGTCATTGTTCAATTCCCTCATCAAGGCACATGCCCGGGTTGTGTGCTCAATCCCCAGTGTGGGGCAAGCAGGAGGCAGCCAATCCATGATTCTCTCTCATCATTGATGTTTCTATCTCTCTCTCTCTCCCTCTCCCTTGCTCTCTGAAATCAGTAAAAAAATGTATTTTAAAGAAGGAAAGAAGGCCGAAACCAGTTTGGCTCAGTGGATAGAGCGTCGGCCTGGGGACTGAAGGGTCTCTGGTTCGATTCCGGTCAAGGACATGTACATTGGTTGTGGGCACATCCCCAGTGGAGGGCGTTCAGGAGATGGCTGATTGATGTCTCTCATCGATGTTTCTGGCTTTCTATCCCTTTCCCTTCTTCTCTGTGAAAAACCAATAAAATATATTAAAAAAAAAAAAGGAAAGAAGGAAGAAGTACACTTGGTAGCTGTTAGATATGGAAGCAAAAGAAAAAGGTTCAGTAGCAATTCAGCTTTGAGAGATCAAAGAGGATGGCAGTGACATTGGGAAGAGAAGGCAAAGAAGGAAATGGTGAAAAAACAATTTGGATGTCAGTGGGACTCCTGGGCAGGAAAAAAAATGTATAGATGCAACATACAGATGAAATAAGAAGATGCAGGGGCCTGGAGCTAAGAAGATGGAATAGAACTCAGAGTCACTCATCTACAAAGGTCTTTTTAAATCTGAATTGCAAATTCATAGCCCTGCAGGGGTCATGAAGATAACATGAGGGACCGAAGCAGAGGTCAGCCATAGAAGAAATTGAATGCCAAGGGAAACAGCTCTATCCGGCCCCAAGTGATGTTTGATATGGAAGAGTATGAGCCCTAGCAGTCAGATCTTCTGATTTTCTTGTTTCCAGAGAAGCTATAGAACTGATAGAAGCCACATCCTATCTAATAAAAGGGTTATATGCACATTAACCCTCACAGCAGAATGGCCAGAATGACCACTGGATCAGTCACTATGAGGCACACTGACCACCTCTTGGTCTCTTTCCCTGGCTGGCAGGCTCTGATCACCTGATGGCCACCCGCAGCAGGAGTGGGGCCAACAAGCAGGCAGAAACAGCTACCTCTCAGTCCCTTTCCCCAGCCATCAGACAGTAATTACCCAATGGCAAACAGGGAACCAGGGGTGGGAGGTGGCGGGATCCAGGGCGGGCTGCGGGCAGCTGGGGAAGATGATCCTGATTGCAGGCCAGGCCTAGGGACTGTACCTGCGTATGAATTTTGTGTGCCGGGCCTCTAGTTTATCATTAAAATACTGTTGACCAATAATCTTCAACAGCCATGAGCAAAACTACTGACAAGAAAAAAAAATTGAAATTCCAGAAGCCATCTGAGAGGTTACACATACATTTCCAAACTGGAAGCCATTTTGATTTATGTTTTTGACACTTTTTCTGCTGTCAAAAATGAAATGAACAATCAGAAAAATCACTGTTAAAACAATAGTTGTGTTACTCTCTGATGTCTGCAGCCAGTGGAAACTTCCCTCTCCTCTACCTTTCCCCATCTTTCTTCTACCTTTCTCAGTCCATCAAAGAGCAGGACTTCAGCTAAGGAGCAAACCACGCAATGAGAACATCCTATATTTTTGGCGATTTTCTTGTGAAGAACTTCATTCCCCAGTGGGAAGTATGGTGCAGTCTCAGTGCATTTCTGAAAAGGGCAAAGGTCTTCTTCAACTGCTATGTCTAGCAATGTTGGTCATTTAAGTTGGCATTACCAGACATAGAGCCAATATTTTTTTTAAATAAGCAACAAAAACACCAAGGGAACTTTTAAACAATTATATTAAGTGGTAATGTTTCAAATAACACACTTCTCTTTTTTAAAGTAGTAGAGGCATCATGTTAGACAGCTAGAGAGTGCTTTCTTAACGATTTTTGGTTCTATTCCAAAATAAGCACTTTGCATCAGCCCTTAGGAGAGTAAGAAATCTCAAAGAAAATGCCTAATAAAGGGTTTGGAAAGCACACAGCAGAGTAAATGAATGGACCTTTACACATAGTAAAAAGGTTTAAACAGTGGCATTAAATGCAACGTCAGCACGGAACTCCACAGGTTGGGGGCAATGCCATTCTAATCCACTAAATGTCCCTGCATACTAAACAAGGCAAAATCAAGGAGCAGAGCTCAGGGACTTATAGAGCTTCTTGTGGCTAATATGGGTCCCTGTAAAGGCAATTCTGATGCTTTCAGTTTAAGAAAATACCAGTCAGAGCTACCTGCTGCTAATTATTGTTTACTTGCTTCCAATACATACAAAGCTGGTCTCTCTCATTTACAAATGGTAATTTTAGAGAGGACAAAGGTGGAAAGGTTAGGGCAGTCAGTCCTAAATGCTATTCTTGCTAAATGTTAAAATGTAGCATAACGATATTTTGCAGATGCCTCTGTAAACAGGATGACCTGTAGGAACTCAAGGGATAAATATAGCCAACTGCAAAGAAATCAACATGTAATTGACCAACTAGTAATATATGGGCAATGGCTAAAGCAGAGCTCTGGATGTAAATTCCGCCCCTCCTCCTCTTTTTCATGCAAAAGGTTTAGAAAATAAAAAGGCAACTAAACAAAATTGCCTTATGACAATTACATCTTGTTTTTGAATAATGGTGAGCCCTTGAGTTCAGTAACAGGAAGGGGTCAAGTAAACAAATCAAACCCACTTCTGAGTGCAAGTCTCCTCCTTGTCTGATCATCAACCCACTCTCACCCAACTGCCAACTCCACATAATTCCACGCTGGCTTAGGAACAATTACCACTCAGCCTCCCGCAGCTCCATCCATTCCCACTCCCTCCTCAGCGGCAATTGTGTGTGCCTGCTCAGCTCCACTCATGGCAGAGTCCCATCTTCTGGATTTGCTATATTATTATTATTACTGTGTTTTTTTTTTACCTTGCCAACTCTTGCCCCCATCATTAATTCCACCCTAATTCAATAACCAAAGTCATCACTCAAAGTTCAATCATTTTAAAAAAATGTTACAGTAAGAAATATATTTAGGTAGCATGTTACTGATTTAACAGTAATACAACCAGGGCAAGAAAACCCAAATCTGCACTCCTAGAGATTATCTTTAAGGTACTTCAAGAGAACAGAAGAGTTTAAGGGACGTGATCAAAGAGGTGTGATGCAAAGAAAAAGTATTTTTAAAAATTAAATGTAGTCAGGGAATTTATCAGTAACAAATTCTTCTCGATTTTTCCGTTGAACATAGGATTAACAGATCAAGCAGTCCCAGGCGGGCATCTTCCCTGTCTTACCCACTCGGCCCAGAGGCTGGAGAAATAGCTTCTTGGTGTTTCATCATAGAAAATGCTCCCGGGCCCAATAGAATAAAGAAATGGGAGATGAAGGAAGGAGACCATGCAAGGAAAATATGAATGCTGAGAAGGGAAGGAACAAAACATAGGTCATGTTCACACCGACCCTTCCTACTCACTTCCCTTTCCAGTTAACCTTGCATTGCCTTCATGTGCCTTGCAGCCATACACGTCCATAAAGAAAGGAAAACTTACAGCTTTTTGGAACCCCCAATGAGATCTTTTGCCTTCGTTTTCACGTCTGCACAAATCATCATGGGACGGTCTGGTCCTGTTTAGAACCCACTGTCTAACAGAGGGAAAGCAAAAGGTTTAGTTCTGTTTACACAGCTGCTGAGTAGCAGAGCCTCCCAAGACTTAGCTTTTGAACAATATAGATCTCTATTTCCTTCCAGTGCTCTAAGTTGGCAGCCATTCGAGATTCCATTTCTAATGCTGGTATATGCAAATTACTTTTAAGCTTAAAGTCAGAATCCAGAGGAGGTTTAAAATCATTGCCCAGCTGTTGCCAGACTCATTGGAAAAACAAAAACAAAAACAAAAACAAAAACAAAACACTCTGAAACAAGTTCTCTCTTCCTTCCTGAGAAAAACTGTTTTTTGCCGGCATTTCGCTATCAGTTACTGAACTTGTCTTCTGCCACAGGGCAAGCCAGAATTCCATCTTTCACAGCCTGGTTTCACCGCCCATAAAAGACAGCTGCCTCCTCCCACAGGGATGGGAGGCCAAGGATGAATGGACCACAACCCTCCGTCCATTTTTACAGCTTGATCACAGTCAATAAAAAGAGGGCTCCAGACCTCTCAGGAGCGAGATGGCTGGTGAAAAACATGAAAGGGTTACTTGTGAAACTTTTACAGCCACCGGTACTGGGAAAACAAAACTGTTCATAAAACCCTTCTCCTAGTAGGAAGGTGCCTAGGCAGCTCAGACTATAGATGAGCAGTTCTCCAACACTGTGGTCTCAGCCTCGCTTGAAACTCTTAAAAATTATCAGGGGCCTCAAAGAGCTTTTGCCTATGTGGGCTACATTGATGAATTTTTACCATGTTAAAAATTAAACTGGTAAAACTTTAAATATTTACTTAAGAATCAAATTTTTAAATAACAATGATAAACTTGTTAACCATTAGCATATAATGCTTATGAAAAATAGCCAGGTTTTTTAAGAACAAGAAAAATAGTAAGAAGAATGTAATTCTCTTCATTTTCACTTCTCTATTAATATCTGATTAACTAGAAGTCAACTGGATTCTTGTAGCTGCTTCTCATTCAGTCTGTTTGGTATGATGCCATTTTTGTTGTGAAGAAAAAGCATTGAATAGCTTCTTTTTATATACATAGATTGACTGATTTCAGAGAGGAAGGGAGAGGGAGAGAGAGAGAGAAATAGAAACATCAATGATGAGGGAGAATCAGTGATTGGTTGCCTCTTGCATGCCTCACACTGGGGATTGAGCCTATAACCTGGCTATGTACCCTTGACCAGAATTAAACCTGGGGCCCTTCGGTCTGCAGGCCAACACTCAATCCACTGAGCCAAACCAGCTAGGGAATTGAATAGTTTCTTGAAGTAATTGTGGTATTCTTTGATGTTACACCAAAAGTCCACAAATAAGCAGTTTCTTAAAATTCAGTTACAATGTGAACATTAAACCATGTCAATCAATGAACTTTTGTAGTTATATTAAAATCTATTGCTCTATCTTAAACATTGAATGAATATTTTATCCATGGATGATTTTAAATCATCGTGCCTTTATTGTTTAAAAAATTATGCAGACTTTTCAAATGCTGATACATTTTATTGTTCAGTATCCAAAAATCAAATTTGGTAATATCACTACCAAACACTTCAGAGAAGTCTATAGGTCTGATAAAGCTGTCAAGCTCATGTGGCAGATAAAAGTTTCCCCAAATTCTAAATTGTAGCAAGCAATATTGTCAATTGTATTCCTGAAGGGATGATCTCATGCCATTGGTTTTTTGAGGTAATTTCTGCCAAATGTGCAAGCCTAAATAACGATAGTTTGTGAAATTTTTTTCAAGTAAAAACAATTGTGGGAGGGAAAAATGCAGCTAATTCAGCTTACAACTCAAACCAATGCACAAATGCCTCCTCCAGATAACCACTGACTAGGTAGGCAACAGAAGTACCTTATGTGTCCCCATTTGTAAAGACCCATGTTCAAGAGTAGATATTTAATATAATTAATATTATTTCCAGCTTCATGAAGGGCATTCTTAATTTTTTGTTAACTGTATGTGTGTGACATGAAGTTTGATGCCACTGTCTCAATTCATGCTAAGGTACCAGCAGTTTTACCCATCACTGCTTTCACACCATCATTGCAAATGTCAATATAGAGAAAAAGACAAATAACATTTTACATTATTATGAAAATAGTTTTGACC
Organism: Lasiurus borealis; assembly: GCA_004026805.1. Lineage (NCBI taxonomy): Eukaryota > Metazoa > Chordata > Mammalia > Chiroptera > Vespertilionidae > Lasiurus > Lasiurus borealis. The sequence continues at coordinate 8,650 of PVJN01037734.1, read as the reverse complement.
TTACAGCTCCCCAAACACATCCTGATCCCCAAGGGATCCTCAAACCAAACTTTGCCTTATCCCACTACGGAGTGGAGTCTAAAACCTATAGAGATGTATACTGACAAAATTGTGCTAAGTGTTATATGAATAACCTAAAGAGAGGTGGTCAGGTCTCTTTCTTTTGAAGAAAAGAAAAAACACCGTTAGCAATATCAATAAGCAGAGAATATTCAGGTTAGTGTCAGGTAACTATAATGATTTACAAATACCAGTTAGAACTAAGACTTCTGGATATGGCATAAGGAAAACTTAAGTTAGAGAAAGAGTGAAGCCTCAAAAAAAAAAAAAAAACCCAAAACGTTCCATAAAACTGTATGAAAGATTTCTCATTCCTCGCTTGCCTAAGCCAGGTAGTAGGCAGGAAAGAAAAACTAAGAGCCTTCTCTCCTTACTCATTCTCCTTCTCCCCCAACTCCTTCCCCCGTCCCCCACCACACAGAAATTAGTGGCCCTTAGCCTCCCTACGTGAACAAGACGGTTGTTAATGTAATATTAACTTCTCTTTTGTATGAAAAGTTTTTATCCTTTTGTACTTTTAATTTTGTTACTTTAAAATTACTATTATACATGTTTGTTTCAGAACAAGACCTTCAAAAGTGATATCACCCAATGCCAATATTTTTCCTTTATCTAAGTTCACAACTATTAAATGGATGAATTCTAAGGGGAAACACCAGGTCTTCTTCATGAATACTAATACTAAATAATGCTTCATTTTCATTGTTTACTTATTTACAATTTTATTCATTTTAATCAAAAGAAAGCTGTTCTTTAAAAGCTTTTATGGTAGATCTCATCAGTCTACTTCCTATGTCTAGTCTTGTGGACACTCTCTATCACCACCTGGTGGCAGCAATCATAAATTGCATGAGAGAGCTGGCAAGGAGAACAAAACTTTGCCTCTGAAATTCCCAGCCCCAGCACCAAAGCCAATACTACTGTATAGACCCAAACGCTGTAAGAATTTCATCCACATATGAAGGATCTATTAATGTCAACTATTATTTTGGAGAGGGGGGAAATCTCAGTACATACATGCAGTGAAACATCTATGTTAATCTTTCTAGGCTCCTTTCAATGTTATTCATATTGAGTTAGTTCCTGAATGGGAAATCAGGCAATAGTTCCAGATTAAGTCTGTAGTATCTCTCTTGTTGGCTTGTTGAGCTATATTTAAGATGGCTGTGTCTGCATATTTTCTCTAGTCCTACTTTCACTACTTCACAATTCTGAACTACCCAAATTAGACTGTGTAAGCTATAACGCAAGCAGCAGCAATTGTGGCACATTAAACGGGAGAGACTCTCAAGCACTCAGCACAGAGGCCCATTATGCTAGAGAGAAAAATCAATCTATAGGGCATCAGCTCTCTCATCTAGTTAACAGAGTAGAGATGAGAGCTCTTCAAACTTCAAGGGCTCAAAAGTCACTGTCATCTTTGCTACCAAGTTCTGAAATTTCTTTTTTTGTTATTTCTGACCCCTACTGTGCATTCAACCATTTCATTAGAGGCTCAACATAGTTCTCTTTGGCAAAGGAATTGTTCCTCAATTAAGAGAACCAGTCATTCATGTCTTCGAGTATCTTCCTTCAGGAAACACTCAGCTGATATAAAGAGTCCTTAGGAAATGAACATTTCAAGTAGCATCCTTGAAAGAGTATATAAAACTAAAGATGGGACTGTTTGAACAACGGGGCAGTATTTTGGCATTGGGTCCCTAAGAACTAGGACAGGGAAGGAACCGGGAAATTGAAGCAGAAGAAAGGGCAGGTTAAGAAAACTAGAGTGAAGAAAGAATGAGGCCTTGCACAAAGAATCCTGTACAAACACCTCACCTTGGGTCAAAATAGATGTGAATGATGTGTCACCTGCCTCGACCAGGTATCAAGTGAAGAAGCCAAATGAAGAAGACTCCCACCACTACACTTTGCATAATATGAGATTATGTATCTGTGCTTCTAGCGGTTTGAAAGCACTTCAGAGCAAAGAGAAAGGAGCTTCTCTAGATAAATGGACACCAAAGGAGCACTTTACAACGGGCAACTTTTCCATAGACCATGACGTGAGCTGCCTTTGCAACACGCATAGTGGCGCCTCATATTGAGCACATAGTAGGCATTCAGTAAACACTTGCTACTATAAGAATGAGTTAATGATGAACTCTGTGTATTGTGTATGTTGTTTACTTCTTCATATCCAGCTAGGAGCATTCATTAGCTTTGCATTCCTACTGGCACCAAAGATCTTACACATCCAATTGCTTTAAATCTACCTCAAATAAGCATAGTTCTAGCCATGTAGAGCTCACCTGCATTTCATACCCTGAAAAACTGCACCCAATATCTGCTAAACATATAGATGGGACAATCCCTGTGGCTGTAAGAAACCTTTAACTGCTGCTGCCCTGGGGAGTTCTCTGACCCAGAGACTCCCTACCTTTCTGCTGAGTGGCATCCCCTAGACACAAAGCCTCTCTTTCTGATCCCCTCTTATCTTTGTGAGTGGTGGCCCCGTGCCATTGTCTGTGGAAGATTTCCTGCTATGAGGGATATTCCCTCTCATCCAATGCCATCCAAGTACCGTCCAATAAAGTATGATGTGCCATGCCGCCTCCTCATAGGTCTGTTCTTTCCTTGATCAGCCCTGAAATCCTCAAACTCACCACACCTGAGTTGTCAATTTTCACAGCACCCTCAATTTTACTACCTAATATTCCCAACTCTGTCCTCGCCTATTCATACCTATTCACACTGCCCCGTGCCTATCTTCACCATGCTCATCTGACTACTTCAATTTGTTATGATTAACTTTGTTTTTATTTTTATTTTTTTAAATATATTTTTATTGATTTTTACAGAGAGGAAGGGAGAGGGATAGAAAGTTAGAAACATTAATGAGAGAGCGACATTGATCAGCTGCCTCCTGCACACCCCCTAACTGGAGATGTGCCTACAACCAAGGTACATGCCCCTAACCAGAATCGAACCTGGGACCTTTCAGTCCCTAGGCCAACGCTCTATCCACTGAGCCAGACCATTTTCGGCCTTGTTTTTACTTTTTTTATTAAATTTTTTGGATTAGCATAATTTTAAATAAGTTTCAACATCTGTATATGCCATTGTGTGCCATATAACCCAGTAATCCCTCCTCTGGGTAACTACCCCCAAAATTTAAAAACACATGTTTGTAAAGATATATGCATCCCTATGTTCATTGCATCATTATTCACAATAGCCAAGTTATGGAAACAACATCAGTGTCCTTTGACCAACTGTTGGATAAAGAAGACATATTACAGATACACAATGGAATACTATTCAGCCATAAAAAAGAGGAAATATTGCCATTTGCGACAATGTGGGTGGATCTTAAGCATATCATATTAAATGAAATGTCAGATGGAAAGAGATAAGAACCTTATGATATTTCACTGAGGTGGGATATAAAACAAAAAGCAACAAATGAACAAACAAACTCACAGGCACAGACAACAGAAGGCTGGCTACCAGAGGGGAAGGTGGTGGGGGGATACAGTGCAATGCTCTTCTAACTGATCTTCCTGTCTCCGTGCTAACTTTGCTCCCAGGTGATCCACCACATCATAGAGGGCGATCTTTCTGTCACTAAAATCTAATGAGCCCGTTGCCCTGACGAAAACACATCAATGACTCCCTCTGAGTTGAAAAATGGGTCCCAACTCCCCATCACGGTATATGAGATGCTCTCATTGTCCATCTCTCTATTCCCCTATCCCTCCTCTCCCTGGTTCACATTTTACTGGTACGTACTGAAGCACAGTAACCTTCATCTTGAATAAAAACTGCTGTTTGAAATTCTCTGCTATTGTTAGATAGTCCCTTGTTTTGTAAACTCTGTCACTGTAAAGTGTCACTTTTAGACAGTCTCCTCTTCTGTAAAATGACTTTTTTTTTAGTTTTAATAATAGAAAAAGATAAATTTAACTGTCTGACCTTGCAAGCTAGCCATCTAACATAACAGACTAATACTGATAGTAATTCTGATATTCTTAGGCCAACTGTTGGTTCATTATGTATTCAGGTTTACAAACTATCTTTAACAATAACCTACACAGAAATATTTGTGAAATGTGCAGACAAAGAGATCAAAAGGTATAAATAGAGAGAACTTCATCTATGGGTTGGTTCAGAATTTGACAGAGGTATTCTGCTCTGAACCCTGTGCAATAAACAACTCCTAATTAATTGGCTTGTTAAGGTGTCTGGTATCTAGCTTGCTGATTTACGATACAACAGTACCAAACTGTTACCTTCCTTTGTATTTCTGCAAACTCCAGAAATGTTCTCCTCACCATTCATTCCCTGATGACTCCCACTCATGTTTCTGTCTCAGCTCAATCACTTCCCCTCCAGAAAGGTCTTGTAGGACATCAAGCCTGGGCCAAGTACCCCTCGGGAGTACTCTCTCCATTAGTCTGCTGCAACATGTATGACATATTCCATGTATGCATGTTTATATTCTCTTTGTGTGATTCTCTCCTCCTGTTACCCTGAAAGCTTCTCTAGAAGCAGGATCATGTCTGATTTCTCTCTTTACTTCCGGTGCCTAGCAGTGAATGCTCAAAAAATGTCTCCTAAACTGCTAATTGAGCACGAGGCAGAAACATAAAATCTCCCGCAATTTCATTATCAGAACGGTTCTAATAATCATTACATTGGGTCAGTGCACTAAGCTTTTAGATGACCAAAATCAGAAAAGTTCTTCCTTACTATGCAAGAAATCTTTATTCCAGTGGGGGGAGAGGAGGGGATGCTGAATTCTTTTATCCATCAGTACTAATGTACAACAAACACATAATTAATTCTAATTAATTAATCACTACCATTATATACCTATTGATAGTAGTGCTTTCCTGCCTGCTTTACATTTTAAATCTGTTTTTCCACTCTAAAAGGATTATTTAGCAAAATCTATTCAATTTATAATTGACATCCTCTAATATCTCAATCATCAAATTCAGCAATCTACAATCTATCACCCCAGATACCTAGAGGATAAATCTGCTAGTTGGGCTTTCTCTTTAAGTGATGTAAAAATATCAATGCCATCTATTGTGCTTAAAGCTCTTTTCTCTGAGTTGCTAAAATGACAAGTGAACATGTGGAGTTGATGTTTAGCTTTGAGTCTGCTATCCCCAAAAGAGGGCCAACTTTTCTGTGCAACAGAGTTAAATCAAGACAGTCCTAGCTAGTGGGCCTCCCTGGAGTGGGCATTCTATCCTGGTAGCAAATGCAGGCAAATTCAAACTGCCCGGATGGTCTTGAGACTCAGAACAAATTTAGCTATCATACTAAAAGAAATAAAATTAAAACACATTAATAAACATAAGGGAAGGGAAAATTTTAATGCTTAAATAATAAAGTGAAAATAGATCTTCTCAGTATAAAGCAGCAATATAAATGTTCAGAATCAATTCATTTTAATCTTCTAAAAATGTTTCCACATCATAAAGCTACTTTGTTCAAAACACTCTAAAATGAACTACAAAACACTTATGAAGTTGTAATGAAGCCTACCTAATTTGTAAGGACCATTGATCCCCCTTGAAGTTATGATGAGTGGAGAAACACGTGTAGAGAAGCGACCTGCTAAGGTAATACTCTACACCTCACACCCAAAGCAAAAAACTTTGACATGTGAAAAGCCAAAATTCAACCCAAGACTCCAGAACACATGCTCTTAACTCCTGCATTTGCCTGTCATCCTATGTTTCTAATCTTCTCTTGTCCCACTCTAGTGTGTCCAGGGAAAGGGACACCCTGAACACTTGAATATTGGTTTATTTCATTTATCTTGTATTCTTTCTTTGCTGTAGTCACCCACTGTATATCAGCAGTTTTCCTTCTTAAGTTTGTTCTGCACGTGATAAATAATAAGACAGCTGAGAAAAACACAGACCTACTAAAGATTCCATAAATCCGTGTAGTCTGTGCTCACAAGAAGGCATTGAGAAGGCTCATAGAGTGAGTGACTTATCAAACCATCACAGAGGAGGACCAGATCTGCGGAAAGCAGAAGGTGAGGGGACATCTCAGGCACAGGGAAGCATGGACAAAGGCAGGGAGGTAGAACAGAGAAGGGCCAGTCTATGCGACAGGTAATTAGACATGGATGGCATACTGAGTAGAAATGATGATGGAAGAAGATGAGGATGGAGAGACAGCCAGAGATCAGATCCCAAAGGGTGAGTGACTGACCATCCTGGTTTGCTTGGAAGTGAGGGGTTTGCTGGATATAGGGCTGTCAGTGCTAACATAAGGAAAGCCCCAGGCAAACCTAGATGAGTTGGTCACCCTAGAGCCAAAGGTCTGCTACCCTGCACTTTAAAGGTGTTTGTAGGGAAACAAGAAAGGGTCTGAGCAAGTACAAGGCCAGATTATTTATTCCTAATGTGTAACACATACCACACCAGCCATTTAAAAATGGTTGCATGCCCAACCCCGGTGACTCAGTGTTTGAGCATCAACCTATGAACCAGAAGGTCATAGTTCAATTCATGGTCCAGATTGCACGCTAAATCCCCATTGTGGGCATGCAGGGGGCAGGCAGCCAATCAATGATACTCTCTTATCGTTAATGTTTCTACTTCTCTCTCCCTCTCCCTTCCTCTCTGAAATCAATAAAAATACATTTTAAAAATGGATTGCAAACCACTGGTGAGTCACTAAATCAAGTTAGTAATCATAGGCACCATTTTTTTTTAATAACAAACAGATTAGAATTTTTAGAATGTACATGGAAAGGGCAACTACTGTTTCATGAAACTTGTTTAGGTCACTCACACACACACATTCAATGTTAGGTATAAAATTATTTATTATTGCTAATTACAGTTTAGAGGGTTTAAAATATGTTGGCCTATATCAATTCTAAAATTGGTAAATTTTAAATAATAAATTTTTCTCTGACTTTGTCCTTTCTCAGGCAACACTCTGCATGACAGATACCCATAGATCATGATGACGTTTGCTGAGGAGCCTGACCCAGGCTCTAACTACCCTGAGGACCAAGAGATTAGTGACCAGGTAAATGTGTAACCGTTTGCAGAGCATGGGGGGAAGTTCTTCCATAGGATGGCCAATGCAAGCTCAGCTCTACTTGTTTAAATCTACCAGAGAAAGAGAGTGAAAATAAGATAAATCCCTGAATGCTTCAAGGCACAAACACACAGGGTTACAAAGATTTGCCCGCTTTTTCAGCTACCCGGGATGCCCATAAAAGTGCAGAAAATTGATACTGCCAGGGAGCAGAACCATGGCATAGTTCCTGTAGACCATGTTCGCACAAATGCTGATTGACCCCGGGATTTGGGTATTTCCTATTTGTCCCATCAGCACAACCTTTATGTTCCTTTTAGAAAGCAAATGCCCATCTGAAAAGCTTGGCTGCAAAGTCAGTCGCCGGGTCCAACACACTGCATTCTGTTGTACGAATGCATTAACTCGGTGGAATGAGGCAGTATTCTGAACAGATTCTCAACCAGTCCCAAAAGGCTTAAATCCTTCTGATACTCGTGTGTGTATTTTAATTCAAGACTTAAAAACAATTTTTCTTAGCTGGAGTCAGTTTCAACCATCTGTCTCTCTGAGCAAAAATAGAATGTAGGCTTGTATATATTAGCTTTTGAAGAAAACTGATCTTGGCAGGAAGAATTAAAGTGAAAGAAGAATTGTATCTCAATTTTTAAGACCAGGGTAAGGAGACATAAAATATCCAAAGTAAGTGGTAATGTGCAGACACACATCTATCTCCTTTTCTCCCTGTTAGGTAGCCCCCATGCCTAGCCATTCCTTGACTGATGAACATCACTGCGATTAGACCTTTGCCGCCCAAACACAGTTTTGGGAAGTGGCAGAATAGAGACATAAAAGTCATTGCCCTGAGTTGAGTGACAGACAACTTTAAAGGTGGTGAGAGATGATGGTTGTAAGTACTCTACAAAAGTTTTGGAATTAATTCAAATATACCCTGATCACTTCTGAGAGTTAAAATAGAACTTATCTTAAAGCAGAGGACATCTCCCTAGTCAAAATTACCACGCCGGTACCAAAACATCACTTCCAAGGTTGACCAAATAGGACAGAAAACCACTCCATAATTTGTGGTGAATAACTATTAAAACAATGAAAGGCGAGTGGGGTCTGAAATGACAGTAAAGGAAGTGTGCATTCTTCAGATTTCCTCTAGTGTGTCCAGGCAAAGGGCACGCTGACCACTTGAGATCATCTTTCCGGTGCATCTGTCAGCAGTCACCACAATGGCGCCAGGCTACCAGTGAAACACCAGCTGTGACAGCTGTTCCACGTGCCCTGGCTCCATGTAGATCCAACCTCCAGTCTTCCACCCTTCAGTTAAAATCAACCCCACTCTTCCAATTGACTCTGGCGAAAAGTCTTGGAGTCTTCCCTAATTTCTCTTTCTGTCAATCCCACATACAATCCATTAGCAAATTATTCAGGTTCTCCTTTCCAAACATAGCCAGAATCTATCTACTTTTAACCACCACCCCTGCCATCACCCTGTCCCAGGCACCATCATCTCTCATCCATATTCATGCAAAAGCCTTCT
>PVJN01037733.1:0-20740 GCA_004026805.1 Lasiurus borealis | reverse complement strand
ATAAAGAGCTTCACAGATAAGAAAAAGCTAAAGGAGTTCATCAACTCCAAACCAGTGTTATATGAAATGCTGAAGGATACTCTTTTAGAAGAGGAAGAAGAAAAAGGTAAAAGCCAAAAAATTATGAACAACAAATACATATCTATCAACAAGTGAATCTAAAAATTAAGTGAATTAAAAATTTGATCAACAGAATAAAATGGTGAATATATTAGAATCAGGAGCACAGAAAGGGAGTGGACTGATAATTCTCAGGGGGAAAAGGGTGAGGGGTGTACAGGGAGAGACTGGACAAAAATCATACACCTATGGATGAGATCAATGGGAGGGAGCTAAGGGCAGAGGGAGGGGTGGGAGCTGGGTGGAGGGGTGCTATGGAGGGAAAAAAAGAGAAGCAAATGTAATAATCTGAATAATAAAGATTTAATTTAAAAAAAGAGACAGATCAATAGGGGGAAAGGCATATGGATTTATTAATTGTTAATTTTACATGCACAGGGGCATCACAGAAAGAAATGAACTTTGAAAGGAGCAGTGAGATAAAAGAGTTTATATAGGAGAAAAGGAGGGGACAAATCCACTTAGAGTGGAGCACATGCTTCCTAGGAAAGAGAAGTGGGCCTGCAGGAGGACAGGAGGGAGAGATGGGAGCTGGTGAGGTCTATTTAGGTGTGGTGCAAACTTCTCACTTGTGATGAGTCAATCTTCACTGTGGATAAAACTCCTGCGATGGGGTGTTTGTGGAAGCGAGGGTAGGATTTAGGACAATCTAGGTTTTTTTTTAAAGGATCTGTTTTTAAGCAGATAATGGGGTTCAGAGAAAGCCTCCACTTGCATTTTCCTATCTTCGAATGTCTTTGTTGTACCACACAGGCACATTTTGTAGCATATTTTGTGTTCCTATGTAACCATTGTTTTACCTTCTCCCAATTTTGAAATAATTTCTTTTTTTTCATACCATACATATATCAAATTTAAATTTACTCAAGAAATAACATTGGAGTCCTAACCGGTTTGGCACAGTGGATAGAATATTGGCCTGTGGACTGAAAGGTCCCAGGTTCAATTCCAGACAAGGGCACATGCCTGGGTTGTGGGCTCGATCCCCAGTAGGGGACATGCAGGAGGCAACCTGTCAATGATTCTCTCTCATCATTGATGTTTCCATCTCTCTCTCCTTCTCCCTTCCTCTCTGAAATCAATAAAAATATATTTTAAAAAATAAAAAGAAATGACATTGGAAATATTTGAAACCAAATACCTGATTTGTTGGCATGTTAACTTTTCAATGCTTAATATCTTATTCACCAGTTTTTTCCAATATTTGAGTCAGACTTGAGGATCTGCTTCCCTACACTGTACTTGGGTAAAGAACTGGTTTTGGTTCCAATACTATCTGCAAATGAGCAGAAACTAGCTATTAACAGAAACCTTGTTACATCTCACATGCTCAATCTAGCTCCAAGCCCCATGGAAGCAAATGAGATAAAATTTCCCACATTTTGGGCATGCCAACATGTTTCAAATGTCTATACTTTTCATGGTGGAATATTTGCAGCCAGTATTAGAAATCTTAAACATTATTGGCAATATCATGTCAAAACTTATTTATAAGAATGTTAATTGCAGATTTGTTTTAATAGAAAAACTGGAAGTAACCAAAAAAGATGTTGAAAATCTCTCTATATAAAAGCCTAATATGCTAAGTGTCCAACCATTCAACCATTAGACCATTCGGCCGGTAACTATGATACACACTGACCATCAGGGGGTAGGCACTGAATGCACAGGCATGGAAACATGGAACAGACTGATTAATCTCAGAGGGAAGGGGGCAGGAGAGGGCAGGAAGAGATTAACCAAAGATCATATATGCATACTAGAGGCCCAGTGCATGGATTCATGCATCAGTGGGCTCCCTCTGCCAGCTTGCAGGGATTAGGCTGAAACCAGCAGTCTGACATCCCCTGAGGATTTTTGGATTGTAAGAGGGCGCATGAATCTGTGCACTAGGCCTCTACTAATTATATAATTATACAGTGAAATACTTTACATCCATTAGTAATGGATTATTTTATTCAGGTATCATCTGCACCCAAGAGCCCTCCTTGTTCACATGAAGCATTTTAAGACTCCCAGCTCATCCAAAGGAGTGGACATTTCTTATGTGGCATCTGCTGGCCAGAACTGGGCTTGCTTCATCTGCCCTCACCTCTTTGTCTACAGCTACTGTAAATTCTTTCAGACTACTTCCTGCTTCCCTCTCCCTCTACTTCGCCTAAAAATGTTTGCAAAACTCTGGGATGAGGAACAAGTTGTCTTTTATACATAGACATGCTGGAACGGGTTTAGCCTCTATGCCCCAGTGGATCTTTGGCTCAATAAAACCTTATTTAAGAAAGACTTCAGTCATGAAAGGTGGAGATTTTTAGTTTAATAGAGATGATATGTCACATGGTTTTAGTTTGCAGTTCCCTGATGATTAGTGGTGGTGAGCACCATCCCATGAACCTGTTTGTCATTTGTAAGTATTCTTTGGAGAAATATCTCTTTAAATATTTTGTCTATTTTTAAATTGGGTTACTTGTTTTGTTATATTTGCTTTTGTTATGAAATCACAGGAATGGCTTAAAAGTTTTGGAAAATAACCCCATTTGATTTGCCATATTGTTCACTTAAAAATTTGTTAGAGAGTAAATCTTATGTTAAGTGTTCTACACACACACACAAAAGACACAAAAAAACTGTTGAAGGTGATGGATATGATTATTACCTTAATTGTGGTGATGGTATTGAAGCATATTCCATCTTGTTTCAGTAACCTCTATATTGTAAAAATTACTGTTTGAAATTTTCTACTAAAATGGTCTTTTTTTTTTTTGGAAATTAACTTTGCTATTTTTGGCTTCTGTAAACACACTTGCTCATATAATAGGGAAAATGAGCTCACTTATCTGGTCCGGCAAGACCTGTTTACTTAAGCACTGCTCCTATTTTGGAAAGGCCATAAACCATGCAACCCCCAGACAGAGTTATCAATACTGGCACCAGGCCAGGCCTTGAGATATAGTCTCATGGTTCTATCCCAGCCACTAGATTTTTTTGTGTTTTGTTTTTGTTTTTTGCAAAGCCTGCAAAAGGTCCGGAAGCCATTCCATATTTGGGAGACAAAGAAGCTAGGAAGGTATAAAGGGAAATTTTTCTCCATATTATTTTGTTCAGACTTTGAGAGACAACTCCTCTGGGACCTCTCACGTAATAAAGGCTCCAAATTAATTTGGCTTATTGATTAAGGCATCCTCTGTTTAGCTTGCTGATTTATAATATAACAGTATCAAGAATGTACACATATGCTCAAACTTATCAAATGGTGTACATTAATTACATTCAGTTTTTGTATAGGAATTATACTTCAAAAAAGCTGGAAAAAAAAGAAAATAATCTTTGAAAACCCATTTGATGAGGTAGAAAGACATGTTCACAGAGTACTCTCCTTTTTGAATTCTTTAAACCAATAGGTGCATGTGTATGTTCCCAGAGCAGATTATAAATATATATCAAAATGCATATAAGAATTGTTTCTGGATAGTAGGATTCTGGGCTGGTTCAATGTTTTTATGTTATCTTATTTGCACTCTTTTAGATTTTCAGTACTAAACACATAATTAACAATAAGAAAACCACATATGGTTAAATGTTTGATTTTGAAAGCACAATGTGAGATGATGATACTCTATTAGAGTAAATAGAAAGCATTGTATGTCCTTTTCAGGAAAAGTTCAGATAAGTAAAACCTAAACTTGTTGGTAGGCAGGAGACCAAGTAGAAAGGACAGACATATGAGCAAGCGAGCAGAGAACATCAACAGGAGGACCCTTGTAGAGGATAGAAATGACCTGCATCAGGTGGGCACTTTGAAAGAACTAGCGTCTCTTCCACACAGCACCGAGACTCCAGCTGAAGTGGTATAGGGTGCAACCCTGCTGTGTTCAATCAGCAATCACAACACTGTCATTAAAAAGCATTCTAGTTCACCAAAATCTCACTTTTGCTTTTATCTGATCATTCCACAGATGAAGTGGGTGCGGTCCAGGAAGCTGACTGCTGAGCCTTCACTAGTGAAAGTGAACTCTTCTTTTCCAGATTGGTTCACACCAGTATGGGGAGAGCGGGAGGGAACAAGGCTGAAGGAACTGGACACCTTTGGTGTTACCACGTCACTAGTATTTTGTGACTGGGACCCAATAGGGACCCATCTAATTGAGCATTTGGGGAGTGATGAGTTTATTTGTAATTAATAAATGGTTTATTGCTGTGGTTCTCAAATGTTATCAGACAAGAGGGAGAACAAATCCACAGAGTTTCTGATTCAGGAAGTGTGAGCTGAGGGCTGAGAATTCACATTTCTAACCAGTTATCAGGTGCCTCCTGCTGTTGGCCTGGGACCATGCTTAGAGAATCCCTGGTCTAGCTCCTTGCTAGTCGAAGGGCCAGCAGAAGAGGCATCAGCGTGAGCTCGTTGGAAAAGCAGAATGTTGACCTAGTTTGACAGAATTGGAACCCACATTTAACAGGACCCTCAAATGATCAGTGTGGATGTGAGAGTCTGGGCAGCAGGGCTCTGGGACAAATTTCTGAAAAGTGAATTAAGTGAACCAAAAACCAGGGATAGTGTATGTGAAACTCCTGTTTCAAATATAATTTTTCTCAAGCTTATGATTAAAACATAAAGTTTAAATACTTGAGGCCTCTGAGCTCTGACTATTGATAGCAATAACTTAAATTTCATCAACCTTGGAATCCTTATTTGATAAATATATTTAGAAAATTGGCACTGCTCTGGCTCTGTAGTTCAGTTGGTTTGAGCATTGTCTCAAAACGTTGTGGGTTTGTTCCCTAACTGGGGTAATATAGTGGGCAACTGATCGAGGTTTCTCTTTCACATTTATGTTTCTCTTTCTCCACCTTCCTTTCTCTCTAAAATCAATAAAAACGTGTTCAGGTGAGGATTAAAAATTATTGGAGTAAATGAACATATCATTTCTGAATTCAGCAAGTCAATTTTATGTTGGATGAAAACTGAAGAAAATCAGGCACCTGTTCTGCACACCATTGGTGGGTGGAAGACATAATGAGTGAGATATTTCACTTCCCCACCAGCAACAGCTCAGAGTCAGCAGCCAGCTAGTCGCCTGCCTTATCTCTACAGCCAGCTTGTGCTCCATGGCTCTGGGTGGGGAAGGGGAGGAAGAGGAGACTAGATGGGCAGATGAGTCTGTCAGGCCCTGTCCTTCCCCTTGTGACTTTAACTTTGGGAAAACAGGAAGAAAGATTGTTCTGTGGCCTGCCTTGAACCACATCAAGATCCTTCCATTGCCACACTCACCTCTTCCTTTGTAGTCTTGTCTCTTGAAGTGTCAGACCTCTGAGGAAAGGTATTGCATATGATTGGGTTTTTAGAGCTGAAGGAACACAGATTCTCTTTATATTTTTCTTTTTCTTGTAAAAGGCTTTCTTCTTGAGTGTTTGGAAGAGAATAAAACATTGGGAGTCTTGAAATCAGATTTCTTAGGAATAGGAAAGTCCTTCCCCGATATGATCCTGCAATACTGGAATGGCCTTGAAAGTCAGTGACTCTAGCACAGTGGTTCTCAACCTTTCTAAGGCCGAGACCCTTTAATACAGTTCCTCGTGTTGTGGTAACCCCCAACCATACTTCATAACTGTAATTTTGCTATTGTTATGAATTATAATGTAAACACCTGTGTTTTCTGATGGTCTTAGGCGACCCCTGTGAAAGTGTCGTTCAATCCCCAAAGGGGTTTTGACCCACAGGTTGAGAACCACTGCTCTAGCATGTTAGCTTTATTCTCCCATGCTTCATTCTGATGTTTTCACACACACACACACACACACACACACACACACACACTCACACACATTCACACACACACACACACACACACACACAATAAAAAAAGCATGCCTTTCTTCTCCCCTCCCCTTCAGAACGGTTCCTTCCTTCTCTAACATGCCCATCCCCTGGCAGCCCGTAGTGGGTGGGAGCACCAGTGGTCAGATGTCACTTCCTGCCCCATGTTGCATCTCTTGTTGCTTCAGTCAAGACTAACCAAACTCAGGAGCTGAGAAGCCGAGACCCTCTGAGAGGATGGGGAATTGTCTCCAGAGAGAACTTGGGTGAGTCCTGACTCTGGGCACTGCACCCTTTGGGAGGAAGAGCACAGGGAGGAGGAGGCTGGGCTCTCACCTGGGAGGGGGGACATTTGTGCTTAAGAAGGCTGGACCTGGAGACAGCATCCTCTGAGAGCACACAGGGACCCTGCCCACCACTCCTTCTCTTGCCTTAGGGGAACTATAGTAGGTTGCCAGATTTAGAAAATAAATACAAGGTACCAAAGCAGATTTGAATTTCTGATAAATAAATATATTTTTGTATAAGCTTGCCCTATGCACTATTTGGAGCATTATTGCATGGGTCATACTTATACTAAAAAAAAAAATCATTGTTTATCTGAAGTTCAAATTTAACTGTGTATCCTATAATCTATTTAGCAACCCTAGGCTATGATCACTTGAACTTTCCTTTACCTCTGTTTTCTCATTTGGGTAGAGAGATTATCTTCCCATACATCAGCGTTAAGGAGTTGGCATTAGAATAAGCAGTCTGGTTGTTGGAATTATGGATGCACAATACTGTACTCAAATGCTTTTGATTTAAGTAGTGCCTTTTAAAGACCATATATATATATGGTATTAATTTCAAAGAGGAAGGGATAGAATATAGGATAGGGAGAGGGAGATAGTAACATCAATGATGAGAGAGAATCGTTGATAAGCTGCCTTCTGCCTCTAGTTGATATATTACACTACATAAGTTTAATGTATACAGTGTGCTAATTTGATACATTTGTATATTGTAATATGGTTATCACTATTGCATGAGCAAACACCTCTATCACATCACATAATTATAATTTTTTTCATGGTGCAAACAATTAAGGTCTAGTCTCTTAGAAACTTTAGAGTTCATGATACAGTACTGTTGTCTACAATCACTACACTGTACCTGAGATCTCCCAGACTTATCTTTAAGTTGCAACTTTGTACCTTTATCCTCTCCCCATTTTCCCCTGGCCCAACCTCTCTTAACCACCATACTCTCTGTTTCTACAAGCTAACCTCCTTTAAATTTCAAATATAAGTGAGAGCACACTGTATTTGTCTCTTTGTGTCTGAATTATCTCACTTTGCATAATTTCCACCAGGTCCATTCATGTTGTCATAAGTGGCAGGATTTCCTCCCCCTCCCCCTCCCATTTCCACTCCTCCTCCTCCAATATATTTTATTGATTTTTTTTACAAAGAGGAAGGGAGAGAGATAGAAGAGTTAGAAACATCGATGAGAGAGAAACATTGTTCAGCTGCCTCCTGCACACACCCCACTGGGGATGTGCCTGCAACTAAGATACATGTCCTTGACCAAATCGAACCTAGGATTCTTCAGTCTGCAGGTTGACGCTCTATCCACTGAGCCAAACCAGTCAGAGCAGGATTCCCTTCTTTCTTGTGGCTGAATAATATTCATTATGTCAGGGGTGCGGAACGTCAACCAGTGAGCCGTGTAAGGCCTGAGAAAACTTTTGGTCTGATCCTGCCAAGGCATTAGGGGTGAATTTATTAAATGTTTGGCCAAATTGAGCAGGCTAATTTTTAAGTTGGTAACTTTGTATGGTCCTCAAATGATGTTATAAATATCCAAATGGCCATTGGCAGGAAAAAGTTCCCCACCCCTGGGTTATAAAGATATGGATGAGGTAGAGATAGAGAAGTGCCACATCTTAATCTATTCATCTGTTAAGAGATACTTAGGTTGTGACTAATGTGTGATGAACACGTAAGTGCAGATATCTTTTTGAGATCCTGTTTTCTTTCTTTCTTTTTTAATAAACAACGGAACCTTGGTTCTCAAACTTAATTCGTTCTGGAAGGCTGTTCAAGAAGAGATTTTAAAAAACCAAATCATTTTTCCCATTAGAAAAAATGTAAATTGAATTAATTCATTCCAGTCTCCCAAATGATTCCTTCTTTTAAGTTTTCTTATATATAGTATGTAAGATTCGAGGTGCAGGAAACAGGAGTCGGAGATTAAGGCATGTTAAAAAAGGGGTTTTTTTCTGCACTAATGATCGAGATTCATTACGAAGGAGGTAGAAAAACCAGGATTAGAGGAGAGGGAGGAGAAGGACTCAGCTGGCTGACTCGCAGACTGGGAGAGCAGCAACGCGTGTAGCAGTGAACACGCCTTTTGAGGGGAGGAACCAGAAGGGGTAGGGACCCAAGGCACTCGGCACGTTCTGATTGGTGGTTCAGTGTTTCAGGGATGTCCCAGGGGCAGACGCAAGTTACACCATACTCGGCCCACCAGTTGAGAGAAGGGAGGATCTATCATTCCAGGCTTTTGGTGATATTAAAAAAAAAAAAATTGAGTGTCCGGGCAAGGTCAGGGGGTGAAAGTCCGTTTTCCGTAGCTAATTCTGGCTGAGAGGGGGCTTTGTTAGGGGCGTCTACCCGAGGTCTCAAGGATTCTGGTGACATAGGTGTCTCTAGGTTCTGAATTCAAGGCCAGACAGATCTCTCCCACCTTCTGGTTGGTGAATGCCTGCATTCTGTTCTGCAAAAGACTAGTGAGACAGCGCAAGAGACAGGGGCCAAAGAGCAAAATTAAAGGAATAGATCCCAGTGGGCCTAATGATGGGAGGAGCCATGGGGTAAGTGAGCGAAAAACAGGGAGTGTTTTCCCTGCTGGACGAGGGGCAGCAGCATGGTTTCCCCAGGGACTGGTTGGTGACGTCTCGAGAGCGATCCTATTGAGTCACTTGGGGGGTAAAAGCTGGTCCTGAGGCTGCCACAGCGTCACTTGTCTGGTTTTGCTGCTTTTCTGGGCCTGGAGCTGAAATACAACCTGGGGGTAAGGTTCTTAAGGAGGACTGGGTCCCCCGGCTGGAGGGCTGGTCCTCGGGAGTCTTGGTCGGCTGGTTCTGGCCTGGGCAGCAACCTGTCAACGTGTTGCCTGAGAAAGGACAGGTATGGAAGATAAGTAGCCAGGAGAGGAGGGTCAGCAGGATTGGTCGAATCCCTGATCGAATCCAACCATGTCAGACTCAGAGAGGTGGGAGACCTCAAAGCTCATTCAGCTCTTGAGAAGATGCTCTCTGCTAGGGTCCTCTGCTCACTCTCTGGAGAAGCCTGATTGCTGAATTTCAATTCTATTTTAGAGAGAGTAGTAAGATTCTTCTTTTTTTAAAAATTTTTAAAAATATATTTTATTCATTTTTTACAGAGAGGAAGGGAGAGGGATAAAGAGTTAGAAACATCGATGAGAGAGAAACATTGATCAGCTGCCTCCTACACACCTCCTACTGGAGATGTGCCCGCAACCAAGGTACATGCCCCTGACCGGAATCCAACCGGGGACCTTTCAGTCCGATGCTGTATCCACTGAGCCAAACTGGTTTCTGCTCTTCTTTTCTTTTTTTAAATCTTCACCGGAGGATACCCGCCCCCCCTCATTGATTTATTATTTTTAGAGAGGGAAAGACAGAGAGAAATATTGACGTGAGAAAAACACATCAATTGGTTGCCTCCTGCATGTGCCCCGACCAGGGCCTGGGAGGAGCCTGCAACCAAGGTACCTGCCCTTGACTGGAATCAAACCCAGAACCCTTCCATCAGCAGGCCGACACTCTACACTCTATCCACTGAGCCAATCCGACTAGGACCAGTTCTCCTTTAAAATACAGGCAGATGTGAGCAGGAAGAGAAAGACATGGTCTCAGGAGGTCTCACAGTTGCTTTTATGAATGAGGCCTCTACAGTCCTATCTTTTCTTAGTCCTCCACACCCACAGACCATAAGGTGGTGGGATCCAACAGCACTCAGACACTGAGGAGGCTGAGCAGAGTTAGCTCCATGCATCGGTAACGATGGCTGATGGTTGCCTCAGTGCACTTTCTGCCCAATACAGGGCCAGAGAGCTCACGGGGCCATCTGGTTACTTTCCCTGGCTGCCATATGAGCTGGGAAAAGTGCAATAGTAAATATAAAAAGGGGTCTCATCGTTGGATACATTTATTCATTGTTGATGAGAGATATTTTAATACCAGTAAGTAAAATTTGTGTAATTTCTGTATAGAGTACTGTGTGCATTAGTAAACTTGGGAAGGCAGGTTAGCAGCATTGTATGGAGATCATACAATCAGAGAAAGAGATGCATAGTTCATTCAGGAAATTATGAAGCCGTTGAAGCTTGTATTTGGCTTTGGTCGTACTTCCCTTGTAATCCTGAACAAGTTCCTTATTCTCCCAAACCATATCTTCATGTCTACAATGAGGAAAAGAACTCTCTGGCATCCCAGCTTTCGTTGTGAAGGTAGGAGGAAACAGTGCAGGAACACGGGTGGTTATCAGTGCTGGCTACTATTGAACTAGTTCCGGGCTCCAGAAACGTGTTCCCTGCTTGAAAGCAACAGTGCAGTGTGTTTCTGTGAACTCCTCCAGAATGATTCGGTTCATGAGGAACCTCCTCCAAAGCACTTCAGACACAACTGAAAAGGAGACAGAAGAAACCCACCTCAAGGAGTGGACTTTAGACCTAGATAACTGAGAATGAACAGGTTACTCAAAGATCTGTGGGATCAGAGAGACCTTAGGTGCAGGTCCGTGGTGGATCTGAGCAGGTATGTTGTGGAATGGTGAAGGTGAGGGGAACATGAGCTTAATGGCATCAAGTGACAACAATACATGACTATTCCATATCCACAGCTGATTGTCTTAATTTTTTTCTAAGCGTTTTTGAGGTATATTTGATATGCCAAAATTGCATATATTTAATGTATACATTATTTTGAGCTTAAACATATGCAAACCCCCATTAAATATACCCTAAACTCCAAAAGTTTTCTCATGTTCTTTTGTGGGTTTTGTTTTTGTTTTATGTTAAGAATGCTTAACATGAGATATATTCTCTTAATCTGTTTTAAAGTGCACAATATCATACATACTACTAGAGGCCTGGTGCATAAATTTGTGCATCAGTGGGGTCCCTCAGCTTGGCCTGTGGGATCAGGCCAAAACCGGCTCTCTGACATCCCTCCAGGAGTCCTGGATTGTGAGAGGGTTCAGGCCAGGCTGAGGAACTCCACTAGTGCACAATTAGGGCCAGGAAGGGACTTTGGGAGGGCTCTAGGGCATTTCCGGCCCATCTTGCTCAGTCCCAAACTGACTGGACCCCAGCAGCAAGCTAACATATGGGTTGGAGCATCTGCCCTCTGGTAGTGAGTGCATGTCAGTGAGTGATAAGTGGCCTTAGCATATCATTAGCATATTATGCTATGATTGGTTGAACAGACACTTAGCATATTAGGCTTTTATTATATAGTATAGGTACTAAGTTGTTTAACAGATCTCCAGAACCTATTCATGTATCATATTGGATATCTATGTATTCATGTATCATATTAATATCTATTGATCAACAACTTCTCATTTTTCTCTTTCTTCAACCCGTGGCAACCACCACTTTCCTCTCTGCTTCTGTGAAGTTGCCTACTTTCAACTGATCACAAAAGTGAGATCACACAGTAATCGGGTATCTGTGATGGCTTATTTCAGTTAGCATAGTGACTTCAAGGTTCATCCATATTGTAGCATGAGTCAGGATGTCCTTCCTTTTTAAAAAATATATTTTTATTGATTTAAGAGAGGAAGGGAGAGGGAGAGATAGAAACCTCAATGATGAGAGAGATTCATCAATTGGCTGCCTCTTGCACGCTCCACACTGGGGATGGAGTTTGTAACCTGGGCATGTGCCCTGACTAGGAATTGAACCGTGACCTCCTAGTTCATAGGTTGATGCTCAGTCACTGAGTCATGCTGGGCTGGTATTATTTCCTTGCTCTTTAAGGTTTAAAAATAATTTATTGTATATATACCACATTTCTTTTATTTATTGTCAATGAACATATGCCTGGTTTCCATATCTTGGCTATTGTACATAATGCTTTAGTGAAGACACAAATGTCTCTTTGAGATCCTGATAATGATCTCTTTGGATAAATATTAAGAAGCATTGTTTATTTTCTTCTTAGTTTCCTTTACCCAAGGACATATATCTATAAACATATTGCTATGAGAGATGTCTGAGATTTTGCTGCCTATGGTTTCTTCTAGGATTCTTATGGTTTCATGACTTACATTTAAGTCTTTTATTCATTTTGAGTTTATTCTTATGTATGGTGTAAGTTGTATCTGTACAAATTTCCCAACACCATTTATTGAAGAGACTGTCTTGACTCCATTGTATGCTCTTGCCTCCTTTATCAAATATTAATTAAGCATAATGGCTTGGGTTGATTTCTGGGTTCTCTGTTCTGTTCCATTGATCTATATGGCTGATCTTGTGCAAGTACAAGGCTGTTTTGATTATGGTGGCTTTGTAGTAAAACCTGAAATCTGGTATTGTGATTTCTCCAATTTTGTATAATCTTTCTTTCTCAAGATTATTGCAGCTATTTGGGGTCTTTTTTGCTTCCATATAAATTTTTGGAGTATTTGTTCTAGAGCTATAAAATATGCCATGGGTATTTTAATAGAGATTCCATTGAATTATAGTTTGCCTTGGGTAGTATGGACATTTGAATGATTTTGATTCTACCAATCCATGAATATGGTATGTTCTTCCACTTGTTTATATCTTCCTCTATCTCTTATTTCAATGCCCTGTAGTTTTCTGAATACAGTCTTTTACCTCCTTGGTTAAGTTTATTTCTAAGTACTTTACTATTTTTTATTACAATGATAAATGGGATTGTTTGTTAGTTTCTTTTCTTTTTTTAAAATGTATTTTATTGATTTTTTACAGAGAGGAAGGAAGAGGGATAGTTAGAATATCAATGAGAGAGAAACATCTACTGGGGATGTGCCCGCAACCAAGGCACATGCCCCTGATCAGAATCGAACCTGGGACCCTTGGGTCCATAGGCCAACACTCCATTCACTGAGCCACTGGTTAGGGCTATTTTTATGATAATTTATTATTGGTGTATAAAAATGCCATCAATTTCATGGTGCAATTTTGTGTCCTGCTACATTGCCAAACTTATTTATTAAGTCTAGTAGTTTTTTGGTGGCATCTGTAGGATTTTCTGTATGCGATATCATGTCAACTGGGAATAATGAGATTTTACATCCTCCTTTCCAATTTGGATGTCTTTTATGTTTTCTTCTTGTCTGATCACTGTGGCTAGGACTTTCAGTACTATGTTGAATAAAACTGGTGAAAGCGAAAATGGTTTTAGTTTTTGCCCATTGAGTATAATGTTGGCTTTAGGTTTGTTATATATGGCCTTTATTATGTTGAAGTATGATCCCTCGATCCCCATTTTGCTGAGAGATTTTATAAAAAAATGGGTGTTGGATTTTGTTGAATGCTTTTTTGGTGTCTATTGATATATTCATGTGATATTTGTCTTTCCATTTGTTTACTTGTATCACATTTATTGACTTGCAAATATTGCACTAGCCTTGCATCCCCTGAATAAATCCCACTCAGTCATGGTATATGATATTTCTAATATATTGCTGGATCTTATTTGCTAATATTTTGTTGAGGATTTTAGCATATGTTCATCAGGGATATTGCCCTGTACTTCTCTTTCTTTATAGTGTCTTTATCTGGTTTTGGAATTAGGATCATACTGGCCTCAAAAAAAGAGCTTGGAAGTGTTCCTTCCTCTTGGATTTTTTGGAATAGTTTGAGGAATATAGATGTAATTTATTCTTTGAAGGTTTGGTAAAACTCCCTGGTAAAGCCATTTAGACCAGGAATTTTGTTTGCTGGGAGTGTTTTGATTACTGCTTCTATTTCCCCAGTTGTTATTGGTCTATTCAGGTTTTCTGATTCTTCCTGATTCAGTTTTGAGAGATTGTATTTTTCTAGAAATTTGTTTCATCCACATTGTCCACCTTGTTGACATATAGTTGTTTATAGTATTTTCTTAAAATCATTTGTATTTCTGTGGTGTCAGTTGTTACATCTTCACTTTTGTTTCTGATTTTATTTATTTGAGTCCTCTCTCTTTGTTTCTTGATGAGTCTGGCTAATGGTTCATCAATCTTGTTTATCTTTTCAAAGAACCAGCTCTTGGTTTCATTGATTTTGTTTTGTATTTTTTTTAAGTATCTATGTAATTTATTTCTGCTCTAATCGTCATTATTTTCTTACTTTTACTTACTCTGGGATTTTCTCGTTGTTCTCTTTCTAATTTTTTAAGTTGTACAGTGGTACCTCGAGATACGAGTTTAATTCGTTCCGTAACCTTGAGGCGTGGGAAAGTATGAGACGCTCGAGTCTCGGTAAACTGGTAGGTTGTGTGCAGCCGGCTGATCCGCGAGATTACTCGTATCTCAACTGTTGCTCATATTTCAAAGCAAAAATCACTCGCTCGAGGGCTCGTATCTCAAAAATCTCGTACGTTAGGGCACTTGTATCTCGAGGTACCACTGTAGGGTTAAATGGTTTATTATTAAGTTTTCTTGTTTTTTGAGGTAGTCCCATAGTGCTATAAACTTTCCTCTCAGGACTGCTTTTCTGTGTCCCAGAGATTTGGAGTTGTTGTGTGTTTGTTTCCAGATATTGTTTGATTTCTTTTTTGAGTGCATTGATAACCCATTCACCCTATATAATAAAAGCCCAATATGCAAATTGACCAACGGCAGAATGAATGGTGAAACGACTGCTCACTATGATACGCAGTGACCACCAGGGGGCAGGTGCTCAATTCAGGAGATGGCCCCAGCCCACAGGCCCCAGGCCAACCAAGATGTGTGCCAGTGGGGGTTCCCCAATTGCCCTGCCATCACCCCGCAGAGGGAGGTGACTGGTGAGGGCAGCAGGAAAATCAGGAGGCAAAGCCGGCAATGAGCAGGTAGTGCCGCCCCCATGATTGCCCTGACAGTCACCTCCAAGGTGGATACCAGCAGGTCTCCCTGATTACCCAACTGGTTGCCCTGCAGAGGGAGGTGACAGGTGGCAGCAGCAGGAGGCAGGGCTGGCGAATGGGCGGTGCCAGGCCAGGCAAGGTGGGTGCCAGCGGGGCCCACTGATCACCCCTTCAGTTGCCTCATAGATTGACCATTATTGCTGACCAGGTCTAGGAACCCTATCTATGCACAGTTTTGTGCACCAGGCCTCTAGTTGTTTAATAACATGCTATTTAGTCTCAATGTGCTTGAATGTTTTTGAGTGTTTTTACTGTAATTGATTTCTAATTTCATTCCACTGTGATATGAGAAGATGCTTTATATTTTAATCTTTTTCAACTTGTAGAGACATGTTTTGTGTCCTAACATGTGGTCAGTCTTTGAGAATAATCCATAAGCAATTGAGAAGAATGCATATTTTGCAGCTTTGGGGTCAAATGTTCTATAAATGTCAATTGAATCCATTTGATCCAGTGTGTCATTTAGAGTCACTGTTTGCATATTAATTTTTTCTCTGGGAGATCTATCCAGTGAAGTCAGCAGGGTGCTACATTCCCCTACTATGATTGTATTGCTTTGATCTGTCCCTTAAAGTCCTCTAGAAGTTTTTTTTTTAATGCACTCCTATATTGGTGCATATATGTTTATCAGGGTTATATCTTCTTGTTGGATTGATCCCTTTAATATTATGTAGTGACCTTTGTTGTCTCTTGTGATGGCTTTCATTCTGAATTCTATTTTGTCAGATATGGTTATTGCTACCCCAGCTTTCTTTCCATTTGCATGGAAAATTTTTTCCTATTCCTTCATTTTCACCCTGTGTCTTTTGTTCTGAGGTGGGTCTCTTGTAGACAACACATATTTGGGTCATGTTTTTGTATCATTTCTGGTACTCTATGTCTTTTGATTGAAGCATTTAATCCATTTTCATTTAAGGTTATTATTGACAGGTATTTATTTATTGCCATTTTACTAGTTATTCTCTATGCCTAAGTTTTTTTTCTCTCTCTCTCTTTCTTCTTCTCCTCATTGCAGCAGTCCCTTTAGCATTTCTTACAATGCTGATTTGGTGGTGGTAAAATCCTTTAGCCTTTTTTTTTTTTTTTTTTTTTTTTTTTTTTTTTTTTTTTTGTCTGGGAAGCTCTTTATTTCACCATTTATTTTTAATGATAGCCTTGCTGGATATAGTAATCTTGGTTTCAGATCCTTGAATACTTCATGCCATTCCCTTCTGGAATGTAGAGCTTCTGATGAGAAATCAGCTGACAGCCTCATGGGAGCTCCTTTGTAAATAATAGTTTGCTTTTTCTTTTGATGCCTTTACTATCTTCTCCTTGTCTTTAATTATTGCATTTTAGTTATGATGTGTCTGTGCATAGACCTCTGAGTTCTTCTTGATTGGAATTCTCTGTGTCTCCTGAACTTGTGTGACTTTTTCCTTCATTGATTAGGGGATTTTTCTGCTATTATTTCTTCAAACATCTTCTCTATCCCATACTCACTTTCTTCTCCTTCAGACCCATTGTGTGAATATTGTTATGTTTCATATTATCCCACATCTCCCTTAAGCAGTCCTCCTGTTTTTTACTTTTTGGTTCTCTAAGTGATTTTTTTCTATTATGACTTCTAATTCACTGACCTGATCCTCAGCTTCCCCTAATCTATGGTGTATTCCTTGCAGTGTGTTCTTTATTAATGCTATGTCATTTTTATTTCCAATTGGTCTTTTTTTCATAGTTACTATATCTTTTCTCATGATGTTGATCATCTTTGCCATCATTATTTTGAATGTTGTATCTAATAAATTTATCTCCATTTTATTTAGCTCTTCTTCTGGAGAATTCTCTTGTTCTTTCATTTGGGGCTTGTTTTTTTTTGTCTTCCCATTTTGGTTGCCTGTTTGAGTTTGTGTCTATGACTTCCAATCTCTAGTGCAGGACTATGTCAGACGCTGTTTCTGACTGGTGCTGAGTACCTGTTTGGGGCTATAAACAATCCACAGCTTGTGGCTCCCTCTGCTGGGGCTGGGTGCCTTTGGAAAGGACCAAGATATGCACCAGGGTCTGCTTTTCCTAGGCCAGGGCTCCAAATAAGATCAGAGAAAGACTTAAAGTCTCCAGAGATCTGCCTCTGCCTGCAGTCTGATTGTTATTCAGTCTTGGTTAGCCTTAGGCTATGGATTACAGGTGCAGTGAGAGGTTTTCCAACAGGGTGAGGCGATTCTCCTCCCAGGCAAAAGCTGCCTAGATCAGTGGTCTACAAACCACATCTCTCGAGCTACATGCAGCTCTTTAGCCCCATGAGTGTAGCTCTTCCACAAAATACCACGGCCTGGGCTAGTCTATTTTGAAGAAGTGGCGTTAGAAGAAGTTTAAAAAATTTGGCTCTCAAAAGAAATTTCAATCATGGTACTGTTGATATTTGGCTCTGTTGACTAATGAGTTTGCTGACCACTGGTTTAGATGATAAAGGTCTGCTGTTGAAAGATGTCCTCTGCAGAAGGGAACTACTCAGCACAGGAAACAGAGGTTTCTGACTTCTGCTCACACAGATCCAGTCTACTCAGCCCAAGGTGAGTGGCTGCACACAAAATTTTGTGCTTTGGCCCTTTAAGAGAGTGCCTGCATTTCCAGCCATCCCTCCCTGGCAGACAGCCACTCTGCTGCTTTTCACAGCCTGACGTTATGTGGACACCTTTCTAAGTTCTGGTACTCTAGGCTGTGGAGCCCAGCTTTAGGCTTAGACCCCAGAGTCTCGGTGGTAACCCCCCAGAGTTGAGATATCCCTCTGGAACTTCAGCTGCTGTCTATGGGAGCTTAGACAGCCTTTTCACACCTTTACATTTTCTACCAGTCTTTGTTCAGTCTCTACCTTTTGTTCTTGGTTATCAGAGTTCTCTCCAGCTAGCCTTTAGTTGGTCATTCAGGATGGCTTTTCTGTATTTAGTTGTAATTTCAGTTTGGTCCTGGGCTTCTACTTACTCCACAACCATTCTGGAATCTCAACATTAAAATTTTTAATTAAAAAAATACAGCCTATATAATAAAAGGCTAATATGCAAATCTGCCAAATGGTGGAACAACAGAACAACTGGTTGCTATAATGTGTGCTGACCACCAGGAAGTGTGAGCAAAACATGGCGGGTGTCAGCCACAGTGGGATGATGGAGCAGGTGAGCAAGGGCACCATACCAAGGTGGAGCACCGATCGCTGTCATTGGGGCAAACATTTGGTGGTTACTGAAAATTCTTTGTTCCCATGTGCCACAGTACTGCCTGGTGCTTGCACCTGCTGCTGGGGTTGGTCTGCTCTCACCTGCTGCCAACGCCAGAGCTGCCGCTCAGACCCACTACCAGTGCCTGTGCCCAGCACAGGCCCCGATCTCTAGGCACCATCAGTGGGTGCAGGTGGCGACTGCCAGCCCCAATTACCCCTGAAGGCTTCTCCACTTCCCCCTGCTTCTGAGGGGTGATTAGGGCAGCAGCTGCTGCTTGCAACCATTGCTGGCGCCTACCTCAATTGCTCTGTGCCATCAGTGTGTGGCAGCTGTGGCAGACAGGGGACCGGGGGCCATAGCAGGAGGGGCCAGGCAGGGTCGTGGAGGATGGGCTGAGACCTGCCCCTGTGCCCATTGCAGCCTCGTGGCCCACAGTTCCTTTCAGGGTGCACAGATTCGTGCACTGAGCCGTAAAATATATATATAATTGTGACAGACCAAATAACTAGAAAAGAACTACAAGTACTTATCCCACCAAAAAATAAAAATATATTTAAAGTGTATGTTGTGATTTGATATAGGTATACATTGTAAAAGATCCCCTCCATTGAGTTAATTAACACATTCCTCACCTCACATATTTATCCTTTTATGTTTTTTGTTTGTTTTGGTGAGAGCATTTAAATTTTACTCTCAGCTAATTTATATTATACAATACGGTGTTATTAGCTACATTGCATGGTATTTCAGAAAGAAAAAACAAAACAGGTTAAGTATGCCTAGCTGGTATGGCTCAGTTGGTTGCATATCCCCCCACACACCAAGAGGTCACCAGTTCCATTCCAGATCAGGGCACATGCCTGGATTGTGGGTTCTGCCGCCATCAGGGAGCAGCCAATCAATGTTGCTCTCTCATTAATTCCATCTCCCTCTTCCTTTCTCTCTCTTTAAAAACTCAACAAAAACATATTTTTAGAAACAGTGTAAGCAGGTTTTCAATTTTATTTAACTTTTAAATTGTCGTTCTAGCAATGGCCTTAGGTTAAGAGCAATGAAACATTTCTTTTAAGTACAATTTCAGCTTTGGAAAACTGCAGTGTCTCACATTCTCTTTTTCTTGTAGGCAGGAAATGACTGCACTCGAGAAAGAAAATCGAGGTCAAGAGAAGGAAAGTAAGTCATTGCCTCACAATATTTGTTTTACTAGGGAAACTGTAAATTAAACTTCCAAATTAGCTGAGATGCTGATACTCCATCAGGATTGGAGGAAACGTGGCTTGGAGTCTTCACAGGAATGTCTTAGCCCTTCATTTTATGCCTCACAAAACTGATTTTATTTTTCTTTGTATCTTTCAAGCAACACTTTGTACACTGCTGTAGGAAGCTATTAATCAAAACCCTATAGATTTGGGGGAATCCAAGATGGCAGTATAGGTAAACACCTACACTGCTGCCTCGCACAACAATTTCAAAACTACAACTAAAAGACAGAACGGACATCATCCAGAACCACAGGAAAGCTGGCTGAGTGGAAGTTCTACAGCTAGAGGGAAGGAGAGGGGCACACAGAGACCCAGAGGAGCTGCAAAAAGCTGAGGTACGGAGATGCGCGTGCTGAGAGAGCGGGTGCCAGAATACCTGGCTGGTTTTCTCTGGCAGGAGGGAAATGGAGACTCTCAAAGGCATTGAACCCCTTATCTTACGACACTAAACCCCAGATCCAGCCAAAACTCATTCGGGGGGAGTTTGGACTGTGACAAGGGAGAGGTGCACGGAAATTTAGGGGAGTTGCAAAACATCAGAGGGCTGGTGGTGCACACGGCACTGCACATAGGACAGGTTCCTGATTGTGCCGCTGGCTTTCACAACTGGGTGGGAGACAGACCCTCCCAACTGTGCCACTTCTGACTCCACTAAGCCCCTGTTTCAGGTGAAACCCTGGGGACCTAGATTCGTGTGGTCTTGGAGCGCGGTGGAGCCAGAAAGGCAGCACACAAGGACCACTCCAGCGATTACCCAGTCACGTGAGACTCAGGGGCCATGGAGGGCGGGGCCAACTGGAAGGCAAGGCGGTCCCTTAAGCCCTGAGACTCCACCCATCCCAAGCTCAACAGAGGCTTCTTCGGTTTTGCAAGTCTGGTATCATAAGGCTGAATCCAACACAGAAGTTCCCCCGGCATAGTAAAAATGCCGAGACAAGGGAAGGGATCACAAACAAATGAAATGGAGGAAAAAAAACGACTGGATATAGAGTTCAAAACCACGCTTATAAGGTTTTTCAAGAATATGCTAGAAAGAATGGATAAGTTTAGCGAGAGCCAAGAGGAGATGAAAAAGGACCAACTAGAGACACTCACTGAAATAAAAAATACTATGCAGAGTCCTAACAGCAGACTAGAAGAAGGCAAGAATCAAGTCAAAAATTTGAAATATAAAGAAGCAGAAAACATTCAACTGGAAAAG
>PVJN01037732.1:0-20741 GCA_004026805.1 Lasiurus borealis | reverse complement strand
CCCAGCTGTCTCCCCTGCTGGCCTGCTCACACCCACCTTCCCTCCCCACTGGCCTGCTTGCTCCCAAATACTCCCCTGCTAGCCTTCTCATCTCAAATTGATCCCACTGCCCTGATCACCCCCAACTGACCCTCAACTGATGGCCTGCTCACCCCCAATTGGCATGCCTGCTGTTCTACTTAAGCCCAACTGCACCCCCTGCCAGCTAGGTCATCCCCAATGCCCCCCCTCCACTGGCCTGATGATTCACAACTGCCATCCCATCCTGGCCTCATCACCCACAACTGCCCTCCCCTCTTGGCCTCTAACTGCCTCTACCTCAGCCCTGCCACCATGGCTTTGTCCAGAAGGTCTCCTGGAAGGTCTCCCAGTCAATTAGCATATTATCCTTTTATTACTCTAGATAGAGGCCTGGTGCATGGGTGGGGGCTGGCTGGTTTTCCCTAAAGGGTGTCCTGGATCAGGGTGTGAGTTCCCTTGGGGCATGGGGCAGTCGGGGTGAGGGGCCTGTGGTGGCTTTCAGGACAGCTGCAGCCCCATGGGGTGATGGTTCCCACTGGGCATGTGGCCAGCCTGGGTGAGGAGCTGAGGGCTGTTTTTAATCTTACCACACCCCCTGTAGGGTGGGGGTTCCCATTGATGTGCCTAGCCAGCCTGGGTGAGGGGTTAATGTGTGTTTGCAGGTTTGCCACAACCCCCAGTGGGGACCCTCACCTGATGGGGGCATGGCCAGCCTGGGTATGAGGCTGAAGGACTTTTTAAGGCTTATTACACCCCCGTCGGGTGGGGGAGTTCCACTGGGATAACTGGCCAGCCTGGGTAAGGGGCTGAAGGCCATTTTCAGGCTGTCCAAGCCCCTCCTTCAGCAACAGCCAGAGTAGGCGGGAAGCTTGGTTTCCTCCATCACCAGGGGCAACCCAAGCCTCCTGTTAGCTCCAATTCCATGGCTGTCACCATCTTTGTTAGGTTAATTTGCATACTCACTCCTGATTGGCTGGTGGGTGTAGAGGAGTGACAGTCAATTTGCATGTTTCTCTTTCATTAATGTAGCTCTATAGTCAAACATCTGATGTAAGTATTTATTCTCAAAAAAAAAAATCAAAACAAACAAGTTGACTGCCTACTGAAATAATTTCACAGTACATGGAAAATACATTGGTGAATAAAACATAGACTGTATCAACAATTAGCAGTAACTTGAAGAAGTTAATTCATTTCTGTATTGTATGAGAAATAGAATTCTTCTCTCTTTTACTTGTGATGGTATATACCTCCTTGCCACACTAACATTGGGCTTAGTTATGTAACTTACCCAATAGAATGTTAGCAAATGTGCACATGCCATTTAATATGAGAAAGTCATATCCTGGGTAGGCATTGATCCAATGAGGATATTTGAAGTGGTATCAAAATATCAGGACATGTGCTATGGTAAGAGTAAGCATATGGTATAATAATAGGAGTAAATTACAGGAATACCTAAAATGAAATTGCATTCCCTCAGACAAGTACCTTGGAAATGAAAACAATCCTAAGATTTTATATCATCTACATAACATTCAGAAAAACAAATTATCTCACTGCTTGCTCACGAAGATTTATCAATTATTCATACTTTGCATTATTTTAACATGTAATGAAAGTATCTACATGCTAAGTTGAGATAAACATACTGAAATATATTGTTAAAAATTCCCAATCTAAGATATTTCTGAAGTTGAATCTGTAAACCCTAAAATTAGGAGTTAATTATGAAAAATATATCTGATCCTAAATTTAATATAGTAAGTAATGGAAAGAAAGTATAATTAAACTTTATGAAACTACAAATGGTATAGGAAGTTCTCTAGAGCAGAGTTTTTATTTCATCAAGTAAGATGTTTTCTCCATGTTATTTTTTAAAATAGGCAGGGGTACAATTAAAAAATATTTTTGGCCTCTTTTTTTGCTAAAGTACTCATAATCATGAAACAGAAATGTGTTATCATTCAATATTTCAACCATAATGTTCAAATAATTAGACAGAAAAAATGACTTTCTTAGAGTAGCCTATTTAGAATATTTATTGTTTGGTGCAAATACTTTTGGCTAATTGGGCAATTTTGTTACCTCCAGTGAATTTGTTAATTGATAATAAGAATATTATGTGAACATCATCCTGGAAAAATAAAAGGAAACAATTTTTAACTAGATCTTTTATGTGAAGTTCCCTTTTAATACTAGTGCATCATATGCAATTCTATGTAAGCTCTTTTTTCTTATAATTTCTGAACTCAATTTTACATTTACCATGGATACACACTATAACAGCAAGATTGGTATACTTCCTTGTCTCTACCAACTAAATAATTTAAGTAGCGGTTATCATTTCAAGAAGTCAGAAAATATATCCAATTCTTCTCAAGAATGGCATTCTGCTTATGAGTGACATTGTAAATATAGGTGTCAATTAAGGATGATTTATAGCCAATGGCTTCCCTACCCAGGAGAAACTTGAAGACCAAAGTAATAATATATACATCAAGAAATGGTCATTGAACACCTGTAGAGCCCAATATTGTAGGAGATGTAGGAGATGACCTATAAACTACGAGGTCACGGTTCAATTCCCAATGAGGGTACATGCCCAGGTTGTGGGCTGGATCCCCATGGAGGGAGTGCAGGAAGCAGCTGATCAATGATTCTCTCTCATCATTGATAGTTCTATCTCTCTCTCCCTTTCCCTTCCTCTCTGAAATCAATTAAAATATTTTAAAAAATTGTATTAAATTTATTGGGGTGAAATTGGTTACTAAAATTATATAGGTTTCAGGTGTACAATTCTATAATGCATCATCTGTATATTATAATGTGTGTTCACCAAGTCAAGTCTCCTTCCATCACCATTTATACTCCTTTACCTTTTTCTATATCCTCCCATCCCTTTTTCCTATTGTAATCACAATTTTGTTGCTGTGCTGATGTTTATTTTCTTTGCTTAATCCCTTCACCCTTTCATCCATTTTCAACCCCACCCACTATAAGTGTATTCTCTCTCTGTCTCTCTCTCTCTCTCTCTCTCTCTATCTATCTATCTCTCTTTCTCTCTAGATAGATATAGATATAGATAGATGTGTGTGTGTGTGTGTGTGTGTGTGTGTGTATGAGTCTGTTTCTATTTTATGTGTTAGTTTATTTTGTTCATTAGCTTCTACATATTAATGAGATCATGTGATACTTACATTTCTCTGACTGGATTATTTCACTTAAAATAATATTCTCCAGGTCCATCCATGCTGTTTCAAAAGGTAAGATTTCCTTCTTTTCTTACAGCCGAGTAATTCCATTGTGTAAATATACCACTGCTTTTTATCCATTCATCTACTGATGGGCACTTGGGCTGGTTCCAAAACTTGGCTGGTGTAAATAATATTGCAATGGACATAAGGGTGCATATATTCTTTCAAAATAGTGTTTTGCAATTATTTGGATATATTTCCTGAAGTGAAATTGCTGGATCATAAGATGGCTCTATTTTTTAATATTTTGAGGTAACTCTATATTGCAGTCCACAATGACTGCACCAGTGTGCATTTCCACCAACAATGCATGAGAGTTCTCTTTTTTCCACATCCTCGCCAACTTTCCCTGATTATTACTGACACTGAGCATATTTTCACAGTCTATTGGACATCTGTATGTTCTCTTTGGAGAAATGTCTACTCAGGTCGTTTGCCCACTTTAAAGTTTGATCATTTTGGTTTTAATGTTGAGTTTTATACATTTTAAAATAAATTTTAGATATTAACCCATTGTCTGATGTTTTATTGCCAGATATGTTCTCCCATAGAGTGGGCTGTCTTTTTATTTTGTTGATGGTTCCATTTGCTGTGTAAAAACTTTTTAGTTTGATGTAGTCCTATGTGTTTATTTCTTATTTTGTTTCCCTTGCCCATGGAGATATTTCAGAAAAAAATTATTGCTGCAAGAAATGTCCAAGATTTTACTGCCTATGTTTTCTTCTAGGATTTTTATGGTTTCAAGTCTAGCATTTAAGCATTTAATCCATTTTCACTTTATTCTTGTGTGTGGTGTAGAAGGTAGTCTAGTATTATTTTCTTACATATATCTGTCAAATTTTTCTACAGCATTTATTGAATAGACGATCTTAACTTCTTTGTCAAATATTAATGAACCATAGAGCTGTGGGATTATTTCTTGGCTCTATTCTGTTCCATTGATCTATATGTCTGTTTTTATACCAGTACCATGCTGTTTTGATTACTATGGCCTTGTAGTGCAGTTTGTTCTTCTTTCTCAAGATTGATGTGACTATTCTGGGTCTTTTGTGGTTCCATATAATTTTTTTGAATATTTGTTCT
This sequence comes from Lasiurus borealis, assembly GCA_004026805.1. Taxonomy (NCBI): domain Eukaryota; kingdom Metazoa; phylum Chordata; class Mammalia; order Chiroptera; family Vespertilionidae; genus Lasiurus; species Lasiurus borealis. The sequence goes on along the minus strand of PVJN01037732.1, from coordinate 16,380 downwards.
AGTTCTGTGAAATATAATATGGATATTTTTTTAAAAGGAAAGTGATATAGGTAGTATCATATAAATTTTTTGAATATTTGTTCTAGTTCTGTGAAATATAATATGGATATTTTTAAAAAAAGGAAAGTGATATAGGTAGTATCTAGTATTTCAATCTCCTTTCTAGTTGAAGTAATGGAGCAGAGAGTCTACAACTGACTTGCTCTAAGTTATAGAACTTGGTGGTGGACTTCAGAACTTAGGTTATTTCCTCATGGTTATTGGCCTTTTCCTTAACATCAGTTCTCTCAATCAACTTGGCATATACTCTGTATCATCATATTTAGTTGTGAGTTCACAGAGATAAACAGGATATGACCCCTACCCTTGAGAAACTCATGGTGTTGAGATGGACTAATAGGTAAACATTTAAATATAGCACAATCAGAGGATGACTCACCAGAAGTAAACATAGAAGCCTTCCCCCCATACCAATGGCAAACTCTTTTTTTAAATTTTGATAAATCTTTATTGTTCAGATTTTTACAATTGTTCCTCTTCTTTCCCCCATATCTCTTCTCCACCTGGTTCCCACCCCACCCTCTGCCCTTACCTCCCCCCATTGTCCTCATCCATAGGAGTATGATTTTTGTCCAGTCTAGTCTCTCCCTGCACTCCCCCTCACCTCTTTCCCTCTGAGAATTATCAGTCCACTCCCTTTCTATACCCCTATATAACAGTCTGACATAGAAATTAGCATTAGAATATTGAAATGTAGAGGCTGAGGAATTTGAGCTAGACCCAAGCCTTGAAGTTTTTGTCATTAGTTAAAAGTAAGTCAAAGCAAAGAAAAGAAAAAAATCTAACCTATTAAGAAGAAACTATAGCAGGCAAATTTTACTACTAACACATCAGAGGAAACAGAACTTTGTTAGGGCTTATATTTTGAGACTCCATATTGTAACAAATGGGAATATACAACAAGACCTGCATTTCTCCAGCTTTTAATACTGTGTACATTAAAATCTGAAATTTGAGCCTATGCAAGAGGTTTGAGAATGTTTGCCAAATTTCAAGGAGTTAATCAATTTGCATAATATACCATACTTCTTGTTTTAAGTATAGAATCCAGAAGAGGACCACAGAAGATGAAAATATCAGGACAATGATAGTAGATTAAGATGAGGATAGAAAGCAGATACTTCTAACTAGTATTTTATGAATTACTCTTTAGATTGAGGTACAGTTTATGATCAAAAACAGTATACACACATTATGTTTATATACATGCTTTATTTTATTATACAGTAATTAATCCCTATAGATATAGGTAGTTTCATAGGATGAAGTTATCCTAATTCAAATAAGTGAGATAGATAATTGCATAGAAACATAAATATGGATATATAGACATTTATAGATAGTGTATAGATAGATCCAGACATGTATATGGTTACAGATAAAAATAGAAGTGTAGCACAAGTTGTTGAGGTTCTCAAGTCCTTCAAGTAAATTCTGAAAACTCTTATAAGAAAGAAATGCCAATATTTAAGAAGAAACTTAAAGATAGTTTAAAATTATAAGTAGTTTTGAAATAACAGTGATGTGTAAATGAAAAATGTTATCCATTGGTAGAATTAAATGATATAACTAAATTTCTTTTAGTCTTGTATATATTTAAGGTGCACATAAACACTATACTTGGCTAATTAATTCCATTGAAGAAATAGTATATTTCAGAAACATAAAAAATATAGATAAAAGAACTTTTCACTTCTTCAAATGTTAAAAGGATATAGTATTGCTTACTTTACTGAAACATGGAGAGGGTTAAATAATACTATGTAAATCCCTTGGCACAGGATGGTTGTTTTAAGTTAGCTCACTTAGCCCAGCAGAAAACCTTACCTTTAAGGATGCACTATGCCAATGATTAAGTTGACTATAGAAGGAGTAAAAGCAATTGCAAGGTAGTATTCATTTGTTAAGGAAGGATGAATTAGGCAGATATATAAAAATATAAAAATAATATATTCTTTTTTGAGCTTTTTTTTTTATTTTATATTATTTCATTCTTAATTTTTGTAAAAATTTATTTGAGCCAAACAGAAGATAAACCTGTAAGCAATATCTCAACACAGTAAGATAAATATGTTGGAGAATAAATTTGCAGGTTTTTAAAATGTCTTTAAGATTAAAGAAGGAACTAAGGAAGATTAGGTGAATGTGGGAGAAAGCAAGGTGGAGATAAAATCACAGGTTATTTATGATTATGTGCTCACTTGAGGGTGGTAACACTTTAGAAGAAAGGGTGTGAAAGGAGGGTGTGAAAGGGGGCATTTCAAAAGTGCATTGACTTAGATGCACAGAAACAAAAGGGCTTGCTGTAAGCAAAAGGCATGACTTTTCACCATGACCTCCCCAGTTAGGATTTATGATCAGTTCACCCAGTGAGGTTGCTTTCCATAGAAACCCTTTTATTCATCTATAATGGGATGTGAGTTGAGGCTGCATTTTCCCACAAAGAAAGGGCAGGTAAATAGAAAACAGTTGGACCTTATGACTTTCATTGTAAACAACAACAACAACAACACTCTGTCCTTTGATCATGTACCTTTTGTCTTATTTTTTCTGCATTTAGCATCTAATATAACACTTACAAGAGCCATGAAGAGTATTAACATTTATCTAATACATATTGAGTAATCATAAATAGTTAGATTCTATAGAAAACCCCAAAGGACAAGTATTCTTATGACTAATTAGTAGACAGGTAAAGACAGTTAAACAAAATGGATTCTGAGTTCAATATCTATCTGTAAGTACAAAGGCCTTGTAATTGTCTTGGTATAGCTATGTACCTCTGGTGTTCATAGTTTCTTGCCCCAAAAAAGTCTTTGTAAATAGATGTCCATTCATGGTTAGGCGCGTGAGAAGGTCCCTTCCAATGAGGTTGGAGAGTATCTCTTATTTCATGTCCTTTCCAATAAAATTTCTAGATGGCACTCAATGATCTTTAAAGGTCTTTGTCTCCTGGGAGCTCACCAATTTCACCAAATGCAAAGCGAGGGAAAGGTGGGGCAAAATGGGCCCTTGCTTGTACCTAGCACCAGGTCTGGGTCTGCAGGGAAAAATAAGTTATTCTTTGAAAAGAAGAAGTTTGTTTGTGAAAATAGTACACCTATATGTTCATAGGAATTTCTAAATTATATCATACTAGAGGCCCATTGCACAAAAAGATTCGTGCAATAGGTCTTCCTTTCCTTGGCTTCCAGCACGGGGTTTTCCTCTGGCACATGGGACCCAGGCCTTTGCTCCAGCCAGGATTTTGGCTTCTTCATCTCCGGAGTCTGCAGTCTTGTCTTCACTGCGGTACTCTGCTCCTGTAGATTCCTTGCCCTGCTCTCCTGCCCTCCCTCTCAAAGTAGGCATCCTGCCAGGCCTGGTCACTTTGCATCTGGAGCAGTGGGGTGGCTGCCATCTTTGGCCTTCTAATTTGCATACTCACTCTGATTGGCTGTGGGCAGTGGTGCAGTCAATTTACATATTTGTCTATTATTAGGTAAGATTTCTTGAGATTTTTAAATCCAGTCAGTTTTTAAATGCATATGTGTAATTTTAAATAAGTATCCATGTTTATATTTAGACCTAAGCAATTTCTATTTTTGCTAATATTGTAAAATAGTACGTTGCTTCATTAAATTCATTAATATGTTATTGTTGCTATGTATGAATAGAACTGATTATTACAGGTTCATTTTTAATCCTGTGCCTATAATAATCATATTTTATTTTTATTCATTCTAATTATGTTCCAGCAGTCCCCTAAGTGCTTTATATAATCTGGTCTCCCACTTTTCAAACGTTAAAACTATTACTACATTGTATTGCCTTAAGGTATTTCCTGTAATTTCCAGAACAGTGTTGAAAATAGCAGAAGGAAGAGGCATTCTTAACTTGTTCCTTAACATTAAACCTATAAAAATTCACTGCTGAAATATTTTTATCACATTTGTAATGTACATTTCAATCCAGGTATATTAAACATTTTTATTTTGAAAGATTTTTCTATTTAATCAAATAGATTTTTATGGTCAATTTGCCTGGTTATAATTTTATTGTACTTATTGCTATATTATATTAATAATTTTCATATTGTTAAACTGTTAAATTCTGGAGCAAATCTACACAGGGTTTTTTGTTTTGTTTTGTTTTGTTTAATATATTTTATTGATTTTTTTTACAGAGAGACGGGAGAGGGATAGAGAGTTAGAAATATTGATGAGAGAGAAACATCGATCAATTGCCTCTTGCACACCTCCTACTGGAGATGTGCCCGCAACCAAGGTACAGGCCCTTTACCAGAATCAAACCTGGGACCTTTCAGTTTGCAGGCCAGTGCTCTATCCACTAAGCCAAACCAGTCAGGACAACACACAGGGGCTTTTATTATGATTTAGTAAAATCATAGATTTTTTAAACAGATATTTTACATTTAATTTAATTTATTGAATCAAACAAATGTTTTTATTAGAGTTATCATTATTTTTAGAGGATATTTGTATCCATCTTTTTAGTAGTTAGCTTTTGCTAGATAAAGCTAAGGGAACAGACCACTCCAATATGTCTATGGCATACAGAACAAAGAATGTTTTTTTCTCACTTCCCAAAATTTACATGTTGACTGTAGTTCTGTGGCTCCATTCCATTACCTTCATCATCCTGCAATCCAAACTGAGATAGCAACCCTTATATTTTATATTAATAAAGAGAAAAGGCAAAAGACCTAGCAAAGTTCAGCAATAGTTCTAAGCCTTTTGCTGGAAACTGTTACACATGATCATGCTCACTCACATTTCATTGATCAAACCATTTATGTGGCCAAGCTTGATATTAATGAGGAATCATATTTCTGCCACAGACAGTTACTGAACATTACATGGCAATGGACAGGGATATATGATCTTCTCAAAGGGATGGAAGACATAAATAACAGAGGAAAAATTTACCAATCCAATCTATCAAAATAGTCATAAATAAAATTGTTTGGTAAGGCTCATTTTAGTTTTGTCTGTGTCAGATTTCATGTTGCTTTTTTCCAGGTATGCTAACCTTATAAAATGAAAAGTTTTTCACTTCCACAAATATATATATATATATATATATATATATATATATATATATATATATATATATATATATTCCGTCAGTTCTCCCTACTCTTGGTAGTTATCTATAGATATAAAAGCCTAAGCATCTGTTAAGACCAAATGACCAGAATGACCAGACACTACGACATTCACTGACCACCAGGGGCAGACACTCAATGCAGAAGCTGCCACCTGATGGTCAGGGCACTCCTACAGCAGAAATGCCACTCAGCTGACAGACTCCTCCCAGTGGCCCACCAACCTGGCAGCAGCCACTCACTCCCTCAGGAGTTCTGCAGGTCCAATCTCCAGAGAATGGGCCAGGCACCAATGGGCCAGGCACTGTGACAGCTTCCCCTCCCCTAGATGCTCCACAAGGAAGAAAGGATATGAAAGTGGCCACCAGGTGGCTCCCAAAAATCAGTGTGAAGATTAGCAGAACAGATCCACATCCCAGGCCTGCAATGGTGTCTCACTGCCCGCCTGGAGGGCCAATCGTGTCTTGGCCCCCACCTCCTACTCCCCACCCCTCACCCCCCTGGGAACCCCACCTATCACGAATTGGTGCACCAGGCCTCTAGTTTTCTATAAAGTGCCTACAAAAACTGAATTAGCAAATACTGAATCATAGGGAGTATACAGAGTTAGGTTTCAGTGAACCTCTGGTCATGCTGTCATTGACTAATCAATGCATAAACGTGTTTTATGTGTGTTTCTGTTTAACGACAACTTAGTTAATACATAGATGATTCAGTAACATTGAATTCAGAGCCAATAACACTGTAACTTGTGCCTGAACAAAGCTTATCTAATAAATGTGTTTTCTCTGTCATGACCTTTTTGTACGTAGGAGCATTAGACAGCATTCAGTGCTACACTTGGGGGCCATCTTAAACAATAAAATTATCAAAAAGTACAAAAATGTGAAAAACATGGTACTAAATATACTGCATTAAGAGAGCTGAATTATTCCTTCTTACCTCTCACCCCAGCTCCTGGAAATCAGTATTTTACTAACTATTTCTGTGTTCAGCTGTTTTTAGATTCCATATATAAGTAAGATTATATAATATAGTAGTCCTCCCTTACCCATAGTTTCACTTTCTACAGTTTCAGTTACACACAGTCAACTGTGGTCTGAAATTATGAAATCTAGTGCCAAATCTGCCCTGACCTGCCCAGGACATGCAATATCCCTTTGTTCAAAATCTCCATACTGTAGCCGAGACCGGTTTGGCTCAGTGGATAGAGCGTGGGCTTGCGGACTGAAAAGTCCCAGGTTCGATTCTGGTTGGGGGCATGTACCTTGCTTGTGGGGTACATCTCCACTATGGGGCATGTGAGAGGCGGCTGATCCATGTCTCTCTCATCAATGTTTCTGACTTTCTATCTCTCTCCCTTCTTCTCTGTAAAAATTCAATAAAATATATATTTTTAAAAAATCTCCATACTGTAGACACTCCCTACCCATTGATCACTTGGTAGCTATCTCAGTTATCAAATTGACTATCACAGTATTACAATGATTTTGTTCAAGTTACCCTTATTTTACTTAATATGATCCCCAAAGCACAGGAGTAGTGATGCTGGCAATTCAGATATGCCAAAAATAAGCCATAAAATGCTTCCTTTGAGTGAAAGGAGAGTACAGTACAATAAGATATTTTGAGAGAGACCACATTCACACAACTTTTATTACAGTATATTGTTATTATCCTATTGTATTATTAGTTATTGTGGTTAACCACTTATTATGCCTAATTTAGAAATTAAACTTTATTGCAAGTATATATTTATTGTATAGGAAAAAACATTTAATATATGGGATTTAGTATTATTTATGGTTTCAGGTATCCATGAGGAGGTATCTTAGAATGTATAGCCTATGGACAAAGAGGGACTACTATATCTCTCTTTCTTTGCCTAACGTGTTTTGTTTGTTTGTTAATCCTCACCTGAGGATATTTTTCCATTGATTTTTAGAGAGTGAAAGGGGGACAGAGAGAGAGAGAGAGAGAGAGAGAGAGAGAGAGAGGGAGATCAATGGGTTGCCTCCTACACATGTCCTGACTGAGGCCAGGGATGAAATCTGCAACCCAGGTATGTGTCCTTGACCAAGAATGGAACTAGCAACCCTTTGGAAAGCAGGCCAACATTCTAACCACTGAGCAATGCTGGCCATGGCTTGGCCTGACTTTTTTCATTTAACACAATGGCCTCAAGACTATCCAAGTTGTTGAAAATGACAGGATTTTCTTTTTTAAATTGAAGAATAATTCCCTTCAGCTAATTACAGAAAATAACAGATAAATGGACACATATCACTTGTCCATCTGTCAATGGGTATTTAGGTTGTGAGACTTCACTTTTAATTTTACAAATGTTTATGCTTTTAATTTCCCCCCACATATTTATGTTTAAATTCCTTTATAGTTTTTAAAGGAGGGCATACTAAGGGAAGAAATATTGACTGACCAAGATTCAATTCTGACACTTCAGTGGATACAGATCAATTCCCAAACATAAGTGGAAAATTTTTGCTGATTTTGAAGGAGCAAAATAATTGAGATCTTTTATGAGCAGCTGTAAAGATTGGAAGTGCCCAAAGAATGATTATTCACTTCAGTTAGTTACAGAAAATTACCTATTCCTTAAACTCTCCCTGAGTTAGGATGAATAATGAGATATAATTTACATTCATTTTTAAAAGATGTTTTATTTTTTTTAGACAGACAGGAAGGTAGGGGGAGAGAGAAAGAAACATTGATGTGAGAGCTGAAACATCTATCAGCTGCCCTTTACACAACCCCTACCGGGTATCAAGCACACAACCCGGCCATGTGTCCTGACGAGAAATTCAACCAGCAATCTTTGGGGGCACTGGATGACACCCAACTCACTGAGTAACACCAGCCAGGGCTACATTAATTTTACTTTATCTTTATTAAATAAATAAATGAAGATATAATATTAATGCTGCTGTTAGTGTTATCATTATATATTTCTTAAACATTATTTACAGTGTTCAAAAAATTATCTCTATGTGCTTATATTTTGTTTTGTTGAAAAAGTTCATATGAACAAACTAATCAGAAAAAAAAATGCTAATACTATTTTCTGGGCTTTCACCTTTGTCCATAAGTTGAAAATCACAATACTAAGGAACTTAATGTCATTTGACTTTAAGAAATATGTCAATTAAAATTGCATAATATAATCTAATTTCAAACTAGTACAAAGATTCACAAATTCCTTTATTATTTTCCCCCTTCATTCAGTTTTCCTCGTAAAATAACTCTGATCTAGTGAAATGACTCACCCGCCATTATCAGGCAAAGGGTCATTTGTCATCAAGTCAGTTACATTAATCTTTGTACTCTGTATAAAAAGATATAAGAGACTCGTTTTAATAATGCTATAGCTCTTAACATTGGCTTCCTATGTTAAGAGCTACATCAGCACTGTCCATTAATTTCACATGGATTCTTAAGCAACTTTCTAGTCATAACAGTGTTCAATCAATAAACACAGTGAGTTACATTAAAATAATCTGCCCAAAAGAGAAAAGTTTCCCTATGATAGCATAACTCTGTTGAAAAATTCATTTCCTAAGTGAAATCTTATAAACTCAGTAAAATAACTGCAATGTCTAAAGGATCATTTTGTAGATTTTTCCCTTTTTATCAAATATGCTAAAATTTGCAACAGGCTATAAATATGGCATTTTAGAAATTAAGTTAAATTCATTTAACAAAACATGAAAGGGAGTCACATCCAGGTGATGAGTCTAGATGTATATTTCCTTATTACTTATAGGTTATGATTAATTTACTTTTAAAAGAAGAAGGAGAAGGTAGGAGGAAGCTACCTACCAAAATTGTTACTCAAAAATACTTTCTTTATTATATGGCCAGATCAAGGCTGCTTACTACAAGTTCTGCTGAGGTATCTTAGAGTCCACCACACAGAGGAATGAGACTAAGTGTTGGAGGAAGAGAAGAGGAGAAAGGAAGGCAACAAAGAATAGCTACAAAGCTCATCACTTTTTCAAAGACCAGAAGCTCCATTATGTTTTATATGTAATAGTGCTAGAAGATATTGTGTAGAAATTATAGGTCTAAATATTTTTATTTCTTATTTGATAACAAGTTGGTATAGTATATGAAATAAAAATATTTTTCTGTAGGTAAAGATAGGGATAAAGAATGCAGCATTACTAGAATTATTGTATCATGCAAAAAATAGTATACTATGGAAATTATTTCAAACATGAATTAGAGGTTAGTGATATAATATTCAATATGTTTTTTAAATATTCAATATCTTAATAATTTGAAACAGAAAGACTCATATTTTAGTTCAGGTCCAGCAAAATGGATGTCCATATTTACCATATAGCACATAGTATAAGCACTAGGAGGTGGAGGGAGTCCTGACTTTGGAAATAATAATTACATGACTGATGTTAGCATTTTCAGCAGGAGCTCTGTGAAGAAGACACAGCTTAATATCTGGCAAGTCTGTGAACTTAACTTATGTGCAATTTATAATTAAAAGTATAATTGGGAAGTATTACCAAGATGTTAAAATGTCTTGTAGACAGTTTGACAAAGGCATGGTTAGAAAGAAAGTTAAAGATCAGAAGTAGAAGTCATAAAACCTACAGAACAGATTCTTAAAAAAAATTTTTTTTTAAGGATTAGTCAAGGAGGAATAGTGGCATGAGAGCACACCTTGTCCTCTCTCCCTGAAATTTCAACAAGTTAACCAACCATCATTCAACAAAGAAATTCATGCTTAACTCAGATGCACACATGAGAGACCTGTGCATTGAAACACCTAAAGGTAGGTAGCCAGGAATAAACAGGGAGAAGGGAAGGGAGGAAAGCAAAGACTGTCAACAGATGCAGACCTGTAGCCAAGAGCTCATGGGTGGGCCTGGAAAAAGGAGAAAGTAGCAGTAGCATGTGCTCTCTTTGGCTAGGCAGAACAGAGAGCTGAAGGGGAGCAGTCCAGCAGGGCCAGAGGCAAAGGGCCGAACAGTGCCGGAGTATGCAGATGCCTGACAGAGCACAGGTTTCTGCCATTTGGCTCTCCAATGTCTGCCCAAGCAGTGGTGTTTCAGACAAAGAAAGAGAACCATAGATGCTGGCCACTGACTGGACTCCCAAAGCTTGCCTCCAATTGCCCTTGGAGTCAAGTCCAGGAATATATTATCTGTAAACCAAGAGCTGTTGCAGTCAAATATATGGTTCCCTCTGTGACTGATTCCCAGGAGGAGTGCTTGGGGTGGAACCCCACCAAGTTCAGGAGTTACCATTGTGGTGAGGGCAAAACAAACATCATCCAAGAGCAGGTGTCTGTATTGTCTTATGAAAGCCAAGGAGGTTCAAGAGTGGGAGATCACAGAGGTAAAAAAAACAAACTTGCAATTCAGTGCCATCTACTGGAAACTAGTTGAAAGACCTTTTCAGAGACAAATGCATAAGCAAAGGACAGCAAACTCCATGAACAACCACAGTAACAATAAGGATAACCAAAAAGAAAATGAAAAATCCCCCGAAAGCAAGCTGGAATACATGGAGAGATGTGATATATAAGTGATGATTTTAAGATTGCATTACTAAAATATTCAACGAGATTTGAGAAAATACTGACAGGAAAATCTGTGCATTCAAAAAACAACAAAAAACAAAAAACAAATCAATGAACAAAATGAGTATTTTACCAAAGAGATTGAATATTTTAAAAGAACCAATCAGGAATCCTGGAAATGAAGGATGCAATTATGACTAATAGGGAACTACTGCCCTAGCTGCTTTGGCTCAATAGATAGAGGGTTGACCTGAGTTTGATTCCAGTCAAAAGCTCATACCTAAGTTGCAGGCACAAACCATGGCCTAGTTCAGGGTGTGTGCAGGATGCAAACATTGATGTGACTCACTCTCATCAATGTTTCTCTATGTGTGTTTCCCTTCCTCCATTCCACTTTCTAAAAATGTGAACCTAGGAACCAGGATGTCAGGATTTAATTCCCAGTCAGGGCATATGCCTGGACTGGGGGCTCAATCCACAATGTGGGGTGTGCAGGAAGAAGATATTCAATGATTCTCTCTCATTATTGATGCTTCTTTCTCCCTCTCTCCTCTTATCTGAAATCAATAAAAATATATTTGTTTAATAAAGAAGAAAAGTGAATTATTGAAACAGAATCAACCAGATACAGGAAATAATTAGCATTGTCAAAGAAAGGAATCAAGAAATGACACAGAGGGAAGAATAAAGACACTTGAGCATAAAGACAATTAAAATAAATCTATGAGACTTAGCTGACTCCATCAGAAAAAAAATTAGAATTTTGGGCATTGCAGAGGAGAAATAGAGGGAGCATGGTATGAAGTATCTGTTGAAATAAGTAGTAGATGAGAATTTCCCAAATCTATGGCAAGAACTAGCTCTTAAAATCCAAAAAAACAAACATAGAACCTAGTTTCCTCAATCCAAAAATGCCCTCTCCAAATCACTTGATATTGAAGCTGTCAAAAATTAATGACAAATAAAAAATCATCAAAGTAGCCAAGGGAAAGAAGGAAATGACCTACAAAGGAAAACCCATCAAAATTTCATCTGACATCTCAGCAGAAACTCTACAAGTCAGAAGAGTGTAGAACCAAATATTCAAACATATGTAAGACAGAAATTGCCAGCCATGAATAACATATCCAGCAAAATTATCCTTTAAATATGAAGGAGAAATGAAAATGTTCAGAGACATACAGAAGCTAAGGGATTTTATCACCAAAAAACTTCCATTGCAGGAAATACTCAAGAGAGTTATTCTATCCATAACAGGCAACATATGGTCAACAAAACGATGAATAAGGGCACCAAAAACCTTACAGCATAAATAGGGATAATTTGTGAAAACAAAAATATAAAAGAGGAGATAAAAATCTAAATTAGCAGAGGATGTAGATCAGATGCACTCAAAAGAGAAACAAAATTTCAGTATATAGTCTCGGGGTCCTAGACCTGACTTTTCTACAATATAGAAAAGTAAAATAGCTTCTTCCTCAAAGCAAATATTAGAATACTAGTGGCTTGGTGCATGAAATTCATGCATGGAGGAGTGATCCCTTAGCCCAGCCTGCACCCTCTCCAATCAGGCCTAAACCAGCAGGTGGACATCCCTCTCACAATCTGGGATTGCCAGCTCCAAGCCACTCACCTGCCTGCCTACCTGACCACCTTCAACCTCTCTGCCTCTCTGCCTGATCATCCCTAACTGCTCCTGCCTGCCTGCCTGATCACCCCTAACTGCCCTCCACTGCTGTGCTGGTTGCCCCCAAATGCCCTCCCCTAACAGACTGATCTCACTACCAAAAGTCCTACTATGCCAGCCTGATCTTGCCCCCCATGGCCTTCCCCTGCCAGCCTGATTTTGCCCCTAACTGCTCTCTCCTGCTGTCCTTATTGTCCCTGACTGCCTCTATCTGCCTGATTGCCCCAACTGCTCTCCTCTGCAGGCCTGATCTCTCCCCCAACTGCCCTCCCTTTCTAGCCAATTTGGTTCTGATTGGTCAGTTTCTATGCCAGTCAGCATCAACAGCTCCACCTCCTAGGCAGCCATTGGCTCCTCACATTTCACCCAGATTTGGTTCTGATTGGTCAGTTTTTATGCCAGTCAGCATCTTCCGGCCTGATCAGAGAAGCAGGGCTGATCAGCAGCCCCAGTAGAGGCTCAGAGAGAAATAGAGGGGCGGTTGCTGGCAAAGCCTGGAGAGAAAGATAGAGGCAATGGCTAATCAACAGCTGCCAGGAGGTTGTGGATCAAACTCTGCCTCTCTGTCCAAGCCTCTCTCTGGGCCAAATATTCAGCCCTCTTGGCAGCCAGTGCTGGGTCACTTTACCCACAACAGAGAGTCAGTGCTGGGGCGCCATGGCATCTAGCACTAACTGCAGGACTGACTTCTGGTGTTCAGTCAAGCCTTCCATTGGTCATTATGGACTCTGGATTTTTATATGTTAGGATTATTCAGTTATAACCTTGTTGAAATATTTATTCTATTATAGTATTTCATAGAGGTAACAGTCCTTTCCTGTTTTAAATTATGATAAATTTTTATAACAATCGTATTAATTGTAGAGCTAATACAAGAGGGCACTGTTAACATAAATTGATTTTCTAACATATTTTACACTGATAGCTGTTATTTTGGGTAATACTGTTGTAACATAGGGTTTCATCAGTCCAATTTTAATATACATTGCCAAATAATTCCCAAAGTTTTTGCGGTATTAATTTACACTCCCACTAGCATTGCAAATGTTCTTTCTCACTCATTACTTGATTATTTACTCTCTTAATCATGTATATTTTTAAAAATTATCTTTATTGTTGAAAGTATAACATATGTCCCTTTTTTCCCCCATTGACCCCTTTTAGCCCACACCTGCTCCCCACCTCAGGCCTTCACCACACTATTGTCTCTGTGCATGTTTATGCATATAAGTTATCTGGTTAATTTCTTCCCACCCATTCACCCACCCCTGCCTTCCTTCTGAGATTCAATAATCTGTTCCATTCCCCTCCTCCTCCTCCTCCTCCTCCTTTTTCTTAATTTTCACCCAAGGATAGAAGCACATTGATTGGTTGCCTCCTGCATGAGCTTTACCAGGGCCTAGGCTGGATAGGAGGTTGTAACCAAGGTATGTGTCCTTGAGAGAATCAAACTCAGAATCCTTTGATCCACTGGCCAAAGTTCTCCCCACTGAGCCAAACTGGCTAGGGCTCCATGCTACTTTTTAAAATTTTTGTAATTCTTTTTTTTTCCTTTATTGATTAAGGTATTACATATGTGCCTTTATCCTCCCATTGTCTCCCACCCCCACCCCCCGCTTTTCATGACCTCACCCCCTGATATCTGTATCCATCAGTTGGGCTTATATGCATGTATATAAATACTTTGGTTGATCTCACCCCCCTTACTCCCACCCTCCCCTAACTTCCCTCTGAGGTTTGATGGTCTGATTGATGCTTCTCTGTCTCTGGATCTGTTTTTTGTTCATCAGTTTATATTGCTCATTATATTCCACAAAGGAGTGAGATCATGTGCTATCTATCTTTCTCTGACTGGCTTATTTCGCTTAGCACCATGGTTGGCAAACTGTAGCTCTCAAGCCTCGTGCAGCTCTTTGGCTCCTTGAGTGTGGTTCTTACACAACATACCACAGCCTGAGCAAGTCTATTTTGAAGAAGTGGTGTTAGAAGAAGTTTAACTAAAAAATTTGGCTCTCAAAAGAAATTTCAATCGTTGTACTGTTGATATTTGGCTCTGTTGACTAATGAGTTTGCCAACCACTGGTAGCATAATGCTCTCCAGCTCCACCTATGCTGTTGCAAATGGCTCCATGCTTCTTTAATCATATGTTTTAATGGATAGATGTTTTAATTTTACTGTCTATTTAACAGTCTTTCTCTTATGATTAGTACTCTTTGAATACTATTAAGAATTCTTTGCCTATCCCTAAATTTGTGAAGTTATTACACAAGTTATCTTTATGAAGATTTATTATTGTATCTTTCATATTTATGGCTCCATATAATTCATCTATAATAGATTGTTCACGTAGTGTGTGGTAGAGGCCAAGATTTACTTTTCATATTTTTTGTCAATATCTATTTCAATGCAATTTATTAACAAGATGATCCATTGTGATGTCATCTCTTATCAAAATCAGATGTCTGTGTATACATATGAGGCAATTTCTGAATTCTATTCTGTTGCATTCATCTACTTCTCTATCCCACTGTGCTAATTATAAAATGTAGTTTAAATCTCCTAGCTTTATTTTTATCAATACTGTCTCAGCTATTCTGATCCTTTGCGTTTCTATATACATTTTAGAATTAGTTTGTCACATTGTTTCCCTTCTGTAGGATGAATGTTTGAATTTACCAAAATTCATATGTTGAAGCTTAATCCCTAGTGTGATGGTATTTGGAGTTAGGACCTTTAGGAAGTGATTAGGTAATGACAGATTAATAAAAGAGATAAGGGTGTTCATCTTCTATGAACCAGGAAATGGGCTTTCACCAGACACTAAATCTGCTGGCACCTTGATCTTTTTACTTCCCAGCCTCCAAAACTGTGAGAAATAAATGCCTGTTTATAAATCACCACTCTATGACATTCTGTTATAGCAGCCCAAGCAAACTAAGAAATCCCACTGATCCTGCACCCCGCATCACCACCACCAGTGCTTGCTGGGATTTTGGTTCAATTTGCTTAATCTCATGTCTTCCAAATTGTGAGTATATATTTTTTTTCACTGTTCAAGGTTTATTTGGCATTTTAGTTGGTATGACACTTGGATAGTTGGCTGTATAATTTATATGTAGACTTTTCTTTTTACATTATATGGCAATGTACACTAATTTGATATATACAGTACACAGAATAAGATCTTTTACAACAGTTATGCACAAAACATGCAATATTGGATTTACATTGGATCTTAGGATTGTGATTGATTGGAGAAAAAGGAACCACAAGTTAAGTTAACACACAGTGAACACACATCTAGTCTGAAGGGCAACTGTGGTGTGAGCAACACTGGCAGTGGTACCTTTGAGGAGGTGGAAATGTTTCATACTAACCAGTTTAGGACTACACAAGAACCATCCAGCATCAGGATGCAGAAGCTGGGTTGTATGAACCATTACTATCTTGATCTTTAGGAAACTGATGTTCTTAGACACAGATCAGGTAAAAAAGACAATATACAATCTCCAACTAAAATCCTGCTGTAGCCTAGACAGTGAGATGGTATGACATTAGAAGACTTTAAAACTGCAGCTCTTTCTGGATCCCCCACAGTGTATCTGCACTCTTCTTCAAACGGGCCTCTTCCTCAGGTGTGAGAGTCACCTTCACAACATCAGAGATTCCATTCTGTCCCAAGATGTAAGGAACACTAAGGAAGACGTCGTCTTTTATTCCATAGAGACCCTTAATCATGGTGGAAATTGGATGCACCCGCCTAAGATTTTTCATCATACTTTCTGCTAAATCTGCCACAGATAGGCCGATGGCCCAGGATGTATAGCCTTTCAGTTTGATTACCTCATAAGCACTGTCAACCACCTGCTTGTGAACTTGTTTCCACTGTTCTTTATCTGCATCGGTGCCTAAATCAGGGTGCAGATTCTTTAGGGAGACACCAGCAACATTCACTCCACTCCATACAG
>PVJN01037731.1:0-20741 GCA_004026805.1 Lasiurus borealis | reverse complement strand
TGCCAGAAGACAGTAGAACAATGTTTTTTTAAGTGCTGAAAGGAAAAACAATTCTCAGAATTCTCTACTCAGAAAAAAGTACCTTCAATAATAAAGATATTTTTTCAGATTAAAAAAAGTACTAGGAATTTGTTTTTAGCATTCCTGATGGATAAGAAATGCTAAAATTCCTCAGGCAGAAGATAAATTATTCTAGGAAATTCAGGTTTAGAAGAGATGAAGAGTACCAAAAAGGATAAATATATGGGTAAATAAAAAAGAATGTTTTATAATTAAATACACATATATATGATGCTTTAAAACAAAAACAAATGATATTGTATTATGAATATGTAAATATATGACTACTATACCATAAAGGATAGGAGTGGATTTACACAGTTGTAAAGTTGTTAGATTTTACATGAAATGGTACAATATTAATTCTAAGTATTCAAAGTTAAGAATGCATGTTGTAATACCTAGAAAGACCTCTAAAATATAATATAAAAACATATAACTAAAAAGACTGTAGTAAAACTAAAATTGAATTCTAAAAGGTATTTCGTTTACTTAAAGTAAGAAAGGAAGAAGAGATCATCTAAAAACATGAGACGGATAGCAAAAGGGCAGACCCATAGCCAACCATACCAATAAATTAAATGCAAATAGATTAAATACTCCAATTAAAAGATTGGGATTATCAGACTGAATGGAGATCATGTTCTGTCTATAAGAAACACTATTTAAATACAAAGAAATAGGCGGTTGAAGATAAAAAGATGTATACGAGGTACCACATCCATTCCACCCTAATCCCGGAACCTCGGAATATGTTACCTTCCATGGCAAAAGGGACTTTGCGGATGTGATTAAAGTTACAATCTTCGAGATGGACAGTCATTCTGGGTTATCCACTGGGCCCAGTCTAATCACACACGTCCTTAAAAGTGGAGTATCCAGCCCTGACCAGGGCGGGCTCGTTTGCTAGTTGTCCCATCCACCAAAAGGGTTGCAGGTTCAATTCCTGGTCAGGGCAGACACCAGGAAAGAAGATGATAACTCTGTGAGATGACTGATAATGGATTGATTTGTTAGTTAGCTTGGTTGTGGTAATTATTTCACAATGTATACATATATCAAAACGTCGAGTCATATACTTTAAATATACAGGTGTGGGTTGTTGTTTTTTTACAATTATACCTCAATAAAGATAGGGCGGTAAAATAAAAGCAAAAAGAAATTAAAGTATGACCATAAAGAGACAAGAGTGGAGAACCTTCCTCTGGCATGGTCTGAAACAGATGATGGGATGGAAGAGAAGTCAGCAATGCTGCACTCCCGCTGAGCAGATGCAGAAAGGGGCCCTGAGCCAGGGGCACAGGTGGCCTCTGGAAGCTGGAAGGGGCACAGAAATGACCTAGAATACACGCCCTGACCAGAAAGAAGCAGTGCCTGCAACACTTGAGATCTCTGTCAGACTTCTCACCGACTGTCGTCTTACAAAACGAAGACAACCAGTTTGTGTCGTTGCGAGCTCTGAGCCTGTGGTAATGTGTTGGGCAGCAGTAGAAAACCAGTGCAGGGTGGAAAAGGTACACTCGGCAGACCGCGTGAAAAAGCTCAGATGGCTACATTAATGTCAGACAAAGTCACCTTCAAGACAGAGTGCTGCTGGTGATAAAGAAGGACATTTCACACCGAGGAAAGGGTCACCACCTCAGGAAGAGATGAGTCACAAAAATATGTGTACCTAAGAAGAGCTTCAAAATACCCTAAATCAAAATGGGCAAAATCAAAGAAAAATAGACTAATCCACAATCATGGTTGGAGGTCTTCTTAAACCTTCCTCTCGACGGTTGATAGAACAATTAGACAAAAACAAACAAATCAACAAACCAGTAAGGACGTCAAAGGTCTGACTGGCCTTGCTGGACCTAACTGACATTTCTAGAATACTGCCCTAATTTCCGAATGCACGTTCTTTCCTTGTGCACACAGTGCATTCCTCAAAGCAGACCAAACGCCGGCCTCAAAGCCAGTCTCCGTAAATGTCAGGCTGAAATCATACCAGGAAAAACAAAAGCAGAAATCACACGAAGTATGTGGTTTGACCATAATAGGATTCAATTAAAAATAACGGGAACAGCCCACGCGGTGTTGCTCAGTGGTTGAACATCGATCGGCCTATGAACCAGGAAGTCCTGGTTCAATTCCCAGTCAGGGCATATACTCGGCTTTCAGGCCCCCTCCTCAGTGTGGGGTGTGCAGAGGCAGCCAATCAATGATTCTCTCTCGTTATTGATGTTTCTCTCTCTCCCTCTCCCTTTCTTAAGTGAAAATAAATAAATCTTTCTTTTAAAATAAAAAATGACTAACAGATGTAGGGAAACACCAAATATTTAGGAATTGAGCAAAATCTAAAATGATGCCTGGATAAAAGAGGAAATCACGAGGAAAAAGAGAAAATGTTTTGAACTCAAAGAAAACGAAAGCCATAACATGTCAACACTTGACACTTGTGGTTTGCACCGGGTGCGGGGCTGTAAGCCTTGCAGGATTCATCGCCAACGTCCAGAGCGCTTTGGTTCAGAGCGCTTTCCGCTCCCCGGGCAGGGCTGGTCTTTCCTTTGTACCGTGCGCTGTACAGCTGGCTTTTCCTCCATTGCTAACAACATTTTATTACATCTGTTTGCTAACATGTCAGTCTCTAGCTAAACTGCGGGAGCTGTTTTAGAACAGGCGCTGTGTTCTTTTCCGTGTTTTGTCTCTGGTTTCTAGCACAGGGTGTAATTCCGGGTTCTCAGGAAATTTGGGGTGAAAGATTGGGAATGGATGGATCTTATCATCTTCATGAGGACCCTGTGCCGCCCCCTTTCACACCTGAGGAAACTGAAGCCCCGGGTTCCTGACAGAGCAAGTGACGCCAGTTTCCGGTAACCCCCAAGCATGTTCCTTTCAGGCCCAAAGTCACTGACTGAAAGGTCACCTTTAGGGAGAAGCAGCTCCCCAAAAGAAGTGCGAAATGCTTGCCAGAGCCCGGCTGGTGTGGCTCAGTGGTTGAGCATCAACCTAGGAACCAAAAGGTCCCAATTAAATTCCCAGTCACGGCACATGCCCAGGTTGCAGGCTTGATCCCCAGTGGCATACAGGAGGCAGCCGAATCCATGACTCTATCACATCATTGATATTTCTCTCTCTCCCTTTCCCTTCCTCTCTGAAATCGGTAAAAATAGATTTTTTTAAATGGTTACCAGAGTAAACTATGAAGGAAGCTGTTACAACATCATCACGTGGTCTTCGCTAGAAGATGAGTGAGGAGGCTTCTGGGTCCTGGAGCTTTTCGTAAAGGCCTGCGGGGAGCGGGCGGGCTGACCCACCACCTGGAACAGATGGGGAGCCCAGGCCTGGCCCCCTCGGGGCTCTGAGAGAGGGCTGGAGGGGTAGCGGCGGGGGCAGCTCCACAGCCTGGCCCACCGCAGCCCTGCCTCTGAGGCAGCGCGTGGAGGCCTGAGCTTGCAGCTGTGGGGGTGGTTCAGGCCCCGCCGTGGCGCTCGGCCACCCACGCTGGTGGGGCTCGGCCGGGAGCCTCGTTTCTCCATTTTGTACCTCGCTTTCAGTTTCCAGCTGGGGCTGTTTCCCCTTTGTCTCTGTTCAGCTTCCTTTTCCTGTTCGGTTTTCGGTAGAGTCTGAAAATCGAGCTGCTGCCTCCCGAGGGTCTGTGGTCCTGGGATCAGCGCCGCCTGGTTGGAGTACAGGACTCGCCTGTTGGGGTTCCCTGTGCGAAGCCTGCCAGCCATGGCCATGGTGTGAGTACGGGACCGGCCAGGGGACGGCGGGATGTCAGGAGCTGACGGGGCCATAGAAATCATCGCAGGTCCTCTGTTGAGCAGTGGGGAGATCCGGGACCAGAGCAGAGGGCATGGGACTGACCCAGGGTCACCCAGCAAGATGCTGACCGCCGTGCACTTTCCCTCTGCTGGTCTGTCCATTGCACGGCCGGTGTCTCTCGATGCCTGTGGTCTTCACTGGCCTCTGTGTGTAGAGGGGTCTGATCTGTCGAAGGGGCTGGTGGTTTGGCGCCGGTGCTATGAATGGGTCCTGGCTCATCTCTCCAGAACGGCCTGAATCATGCAGGTGGTTCTCTCTGAACGGGGAGCGAAGAGGGAAGAATGAGGTTCCTTTCACAGTGGAAACTTCGCGGACTGTAAAGAGTCCTGACCTCAGCCTGAGACCTGGGCCGCCAGCACCGGGACTGTTGCTATTTAACACAAAATGTGGGCCACAGCCGGTCAGCGTCTGCTTGGTTAGCGGCTCTCTGCGGGTGACGTTACATCTGACAGGACCCCTCTGCCTCACAACTGACTCCAAGAAAGAGGGTGGGCGATAGGGCAGAGCTTTGCCTCCGGGGACGGAGCCTTTATTTGATTAACTCATCACAGTTTGGGCTCTTAGCATAAAGTTATAATCCCTGCTTCTAAAGCACTTCGCAGTGTCCCAAGTGCAGTTTCACCAACTTTGATTTTAGAAAAAGAGAAACATCTACTTGTTCCACTTATTTATGCATTCACTGGTTGATTCTTGTAATGTGCCCTGACTGGGAATCGAACCCGCAACCTTGGCATAGTAGGATGATGCTCTAACCAACTGAGCTACCAGCCAGGGCCCAGTTTTCTCATTTGGTTCATTTCCCCGGGTCGGGCAGATGAGGAAGGTGCTGTCCCTGGCTTTGGGGGCGAGGCAGCCCAGCCTGGGCACCCGCTCACAGTCTTGTGGCTCTGGAGGAAGGACCGGAGTTGTCCGGACACACGGGCTCTCTGGCTGCGTGAGCTGCTAAAACTGACCTTTCAGGGAGTAGAACTGGCCCAGTGATGCCCCAGCATCTCACAGGACCGGGCACACAGGCTGGTTTCCATGGCTGGCTGTACTCCTCTCCTTTCCAGCCACTTTTCTGTCCTCTTAATGATTTGCCTTGAGGGTTAAAGAATGTGCGGATAACAGAAAACTTCCTACTTTCGGGGCATGCTTACTTCCACAGCCTGGAGGGACCAAGTGTCTTTCAGTTGTAAATGTCAGCCGCTGGCCCTAGCTGGTGTAGCTCAGTGGACAGAGCGCCGGCCTGCAGACTGAAGGGCCGCAGGTTGGATTCCCGTCAAGGGCACATACCTGAGTTGCAGGCTCGATCCCCAGTAGGGGGTGTGCATGAAACGGCCGATCAATGATTCTCTCTGATCATTGATGTTTCTCTCTCCCTCTCCCTTCCTCTCTGAAATCAATTTAAAAAAAAATTTTTAAATGTCAGCAGCTGACTGCAAGTAATGGTCACAGAAGTGAGTGGGGAGGAAGCCTCGTGATTTTTTAAAGGTCTTTTTAAATTGTAAGAACCCGAGAGGTTTCCATCTTAAAGGACCTCGGAGACTGGAGACGTCTGTCGGCACTCGATGGTCTAGGTTGGAGGTGCTTCGGGGCCTTACCCTCCACCTCAGCCAGGTTAACGCTTCCATCTTCTTAAGCATTCCTCAGTGTCTCTTTGAGAGGGAGAAAGTTGCATTGCTCCTGGTAATGAATTTGAAGTGTGATCTACCTGGCTGGTCCAGCCGTGGGGTACACAGGTCGGGATATTGAGGCCCAGGGTCTCAGAGGCCATGTGTCCCATTGCTCTTCCCCCGGATGTGTCGCCAGATCATTTGGGGCTTCTTGGAGCTTCTCTGCCTTCTATTCCAGAGAACGCTGTGTGCCTCCCGCCAACAGCACGAGCATCATGGACCTAGGTGACTCTCGCGAGAGTGTTCCTGTCCCTCAGGTGCCTGGGGCACAGGTGGTCGGGAACTGGTCTCGTCCAGTGGCTTCTCTTAGATAGCTGAACCATAGAAGAGGAAATCCCAGCAGCCGTCCCCTTTTGGCTACATGCCACGCATTATGCTAATTACGTTGCACACGCTGGATTTAATCCTCATCCTCCGTGCGCTCTGCTGTCATTCCCACAGAGACCAGAAAAGCAGGGCCAGCAAAGCGAGGTTACCCGTCCCAAGTCCCACGGGTGTCCCTGGCAGAGCGGAGCTGTGAAGCCAGGTGCCTGTTTTCAGAAGCAGACTTCACTGTGGCCTCTGGAAGGAACCGGCCCCAATGGCAGAGGGAGGGTTAGAATCAAGGCCTCCTGGTCTCTGTCACCCTGTGCCGTCTCTGACCTCACACGGTGGATGCCGTGAGACAGGCCTTCTCTGCCCGGTACTCCCGTGCGTTTCTCCGCCCGCCACCCCTTCATTCACCGCTCCCTCCCTGCCTGGACTCTTCCGGGCAGGAGGCGGGGTTATTCATTCCTCACCATCGCGGTGCCAACGTAAGGCTGGGCCTCACCCAGGTGTTCATGGAACTGAGCCGAGTCGCCATGCTGCCGGCAGGGATGTTAGCTGGGCTGTTAATTCACCCTCAGGGCTGAGCACAGTCCCAGGGCCGTGTGCAAACTCATTCCACTTCCACAAGTGGTCAGTCACAGACTCGGGGGCCACTGGGATGTAGTGGAATGTGTACTAGTCATAGTGGCCCCAATGTCCATATGCCCTACCAGCTGGCTCCCCAAGGAAAGGGCTGTGTGGGGAGCCGTGAAGGGAGGTGTGGGTGTGAGACAGTTCAGACTCCCCAACTGTTGGTGGCTGTTTTCCCAGCGAGGCCGGACCGGCTGTCCGAGCATCTGGGACGGGCCGTTGTGGAGAAAAGGCAAACGTCTTGAGGCATGTGACACGCAGTCTGATCGTCCCCCCAATCTGGAGGGAAGAGAAGAGTCCGGGTGTGACACTAAGTTTCATCTTCATTTACCAAGAGCCTTCATTTAATTCTCATGCTCACAGAAACGGGGCTTGAACGTCACCATTTGAATTTCTTCGTGTTAATATATGCAGATCTAACGTACTGTTTTCAACATGTGGTCAGGAGGCCTGCCTTTTAGTGGTCTATGACTCGAAACTATATTTTTAACAATATTGAGGTATTATTTGCCTTTTTCACTCTTAGGCCATGAGTGAACAGTGGAATTTCCCAGAGGCCGCGTGACATGTGTTGACATTACCACTGTGGCAAGTAATGCAATGCGTGCTTGGGCGTTAAAAGTTCTCAGTTCTCATTTCAAATCTGGCTCAGATGGACAGACATCAGGACACAGTAGAAGCTGTGGACAGACGCAGTGATCCGCATCTGTGTACAGCGGTCCTGAGACAGAGAGTTTGGAGAGGCACGGTGGAGACATGGGGCGGGCTGGGACCGGGAGGGGGTGCGGGGGCTCCCCCTGAACTCGCCGCCTCGGAGGAGCACATGTCCTAGTCTGGGAGGTGGCACCAGGGGAACCTGCTCCCCGGCGTGAACTATTGCAGAACAAACCTTAGCACACACACATCTGTCTCAGGCTCGTCCCCACTAAGGAACAACAGGCACCTGCGGGGGACTCCCCAGTGGCCCAGAGGAAATGTACCTTTCCATTGCAGGGGCCTGGCGATCACCCCTCCACCCACCTCGCCTCTCAGAGAGAAGGCAGCGGGCATTAAGGGGTGCCTGATGGGGTGTGACACAATGGGTCCCCACTGTCACCTATGTCCGATTCTTGCCGTTTGCTCTGAATTTAATCAGGGGAACAACCCAGAATAGGGACAGCCAACAAGACAGTTGGCCTAAACTCCTCACACACAGAAATCAGTATCGGTGACAAATGAAATGGCCCAACTTTCCAGCTTTAAAAAGACGGCAAATCGACCATCCAAATGTCACACGTGAAGCGGATGCTGGATCCCCAAAGATGAAAACATTTTAGGAACAATTGGGTAAATTATTAATTTTCTTAGGTCCAATAATGGCATTTAAGCTACATATTAGAGTGTCATTATTTTACTTTTTATTGCATTTTTTATTTTTTTAGATATATTTTATTGACTTTTTTACAGAGAGGAAGGGAGAGGATAGAGAAGTAGAAACATCGATGAGAGAGAAACATCAATCAACTGCCTCCTGCACACCTACTGGGGATGTGCCCACAACCAAGGCACATGCCCCAGAATCGAACCTGGGACCTTTCAGTCCACAGGCGGATGCTCTAGCCACTAAGCCAAACCAGAACGTCATTAGGATTGCAAATGGGGGAAAATGACATAAAAGGTGAAGTGTATGAAAATGTTTTGCTGAGTGAAGCAGGAAGCCCTAGTGTACAGCAGAAAGCAGGCCCTCTAACCTAGTCCCGGCCCCTACGCCCATCAGCCGCAGGCGCTGAGAAACCTCCCTCTCCAGACCTGTTTCCTCCGTCCACAGACAGGACTTGCAGACACTCGGTTCTGACGAGGCCATGCCTCCCAGCCTCTGCTGCTCAATCACTGGCGGGGCCTGGGGATGCCACACCCGGTGGGGTCTTCTCATGCCCCTGATGAGCTCGGAAAAGCTGCAGGCCCGGGCGATTGATGGCGGAGGATGCTGCGCTCGCCTCTCTGAGCCTCTCCTGCCGCTGTTCGCTCTGCCTGAAATGGTCCGCTCCCCCTGGCAGGATGAGACAGGTCCTTCTGGTACTCACAGCACTGGGCACACACCTGGGCACTGTGCCTCCCCTTCCCCCCAACGAACAGAGACCACATCTTTTATTCAAGAGAAGGCTGAGTTTGGTCTGAGTACCGGCCTCGGAATGTATTTGGTACACCGTCGGTACTCAGTAAGTGGGGTGTGGTCTTGATTTATTTTGTGAACTATTGCAGGGAAAGAGCTAGGGAAGAACGGGGGTGGCCGGATCGAAGGTGTGTTGTGATCCCTCCCACCCCCAAGGAATCCTTGAAGGCTGAGAAATACAATACCTGGCAAAAGGAGGCAAACTCGAAGCAACATTTAGCCCTGGCGGGTGTGGCTCAGTGGTTAGAGCATCCGCCTGTCCACGGACCCACTGAGAGAGCGAGCCCTGAGAAGCCTGAAGGAGAGGCCTCCAGAGAAAGGAGGAGGAAGGTGGGGTCCCAGCCAGGGGTGTCTCCCTGCCTTGGGGGACTCTGGATAAGTCATTTAGAGTCAAGCGGGTAAAGGTGGTCGCTCCCTCCTTATCATTGTTTTGAGCAGCACGTACAATCGCAGGCTTGGGCCTGCAGGGGCACTGAGGTGGCAGGTGCCGGTCCTGGCCGGGCCCCGGGCAGTGAGGGCAGCGCGCCTCGTCCTGGAGCGCCGGCCGGGTAGCCAGGGCCTGCGCTCTTGGTGCCGCCGCTCTGATCGCAGCCTCCCTTTCCAGTTCGCGCCCCTGGCTCGTCCTCTGAGAGTAAACAAGGGAGGGTTCACAGGCTCTGCCCCGCGTGGCTCTGGGGACGTCTATTTATAGCCACTTCCCGCTGGCCTCCCGCCGCTCCCTCGCTCGCTTGTTCCCTTGGCTGCTCCTGAGCCCGGGCCTCTTCCTGAGGACCTGCCGGGCCCCCCCGAGAGGGTGTGGAGGGGAACCTGATGCGCAGACCTGACTGCTTTCAAGGGGCTCCTGGTCTCGGGAAGAAACAGCTCTCGCCGGCCCCCGGGAAAGCTGAGAGGAACCAGAGGCTCACAGGGCCTTGGCACGGACGGCACCAGCTGGGGACTGGGCACCCTCCTGTAGAACAACACAATGGCACTGTCCTGTGCCGTTTTGTAACTGCCTGGTCTCCTGCTGCATGGGGCCTCCTGCAGGACAGAGACATGCCACGCCCTTCCCAGGGCCCAGCCGGGGGCTGCCTCTGGGCAGTCAGTCAGCTGTCCTCTGAAGGCAGCTACAGGACCTGAGCTTTGAGCCCCGCCGAGACGCAAACCTGTGGCTGCAGGAAGGAAAACTCCTCAGGCAGGGGCAGGATCTTCTTTAACTTCTTAACACCAGGAAGTCAGTGTCAGTGGCCCAGATGTCCAGAGATGCTTTTGCTGTCAGACCGGGCCTCACCACCAGGCTGCCAGCTGGGCGGTGTGGACAGACTGCCCTTCCCTCCCTGATCTGCACCAGGCACGGTGTGGGTAGCGGCACAGGAGAGCAAGGATGAGGTTCCTGAAACCCAGACATAACGGGGAAGGGAGCTGTGTGGCCCAAGCCCGGGATCACGCTGCAGGGGAGCCAGTCTCGGGGAAGTGTCCCTTGCTGGCCCTGTGTCTCCAAGGAGGCCTTTCTGAATGAGGGGGCGTCAGGGTGTGTAGGAATGACTGGCAGCCTGGGCTGGAAAAGCGCCCAGGCAGAGGGCACAGTATGCATGAGAGCACAGGGGCCATGAGCAGGCTCTGTTAGGGGCCATGAGTGTATGAGGGACAGAGACCAGGTGCCAGTGGGCAGCCAGCGGGGGAGAGAGGGAGAGCTGGGTCGAGAGTAGGTGCCAGGCCCAGCGGCCACCTCCCATCAGTGGTGGTCATTAGTGAGAGAGCAGGAGTTCCCGGCAGGGGGACACACCCCCTGGTTTGCTGGGACTGCCCTGAGTTTGCGATGAATATCCTACCTCCCCGGAAGTCCCTGCATCCCGGGCAAACGGGGTTCCCAGTCCTGCTAGGAGACTGTAGAGAGAGCCATGGGTTGTCCCTCTGAAGGGAGCCACCAAGTCAGGGCATTGGGCTGAGCAGGGCCCCTGCCGGGGCCGGGGAGAGACAGGGAGGCGGTGAGCCGGTCTTTCCAGTAGGAGATCCGGGCTGCAGAGAGCGTGGCTCCTCGGCTGAGCCTCCAGGGGAGCGGAGGCCAGCGCCCGGGTTTCCGCGTTCCCTGGAACTGGCCAGCGAGCCGCACCGGCAGAGGGGGGCAGCCTCCCCGCTCCATGCGGTAGGCCCACCCTCAGGGTTGCGTGTCCTGGCTGCTCTCAGCCCGCCGCAGAGAACCTGATGCTAGTCTATAGCAGGTGCTCTTGTGTGGCAGCGGCTCTCTGAGCACAAAGAGAGGGGTTTGGGAGGTGTGCCCATGGGCACACCATCACAACCGCCATCTTCACAGTCATTTCTTCAGCGAGCACTTGCGTCTGCAACAGACAGGACTGGATGTCCGAAGGAAAGGGGAGCCCCACCTCGGGGAGCCCAGGTCCCATGAGGCAGACACTGAGAAGCGGGACGGACTGGCGAGGTGCATGCGGAGAGGAGAAGTGAGCACAGGCCGAGGTGCCGGACCTTCCGGCTCACCCTGGGCAGATGCTCTCCACTCACCAACCTCTGGTGACCAGCCCTGTCCTTTCTGTCGCCTTCGTGGGTGGGCAGGAGGTCCAGGTGCCCGGGCACAGGCAGAGCGTGGCTGGGCTGGCGGCTGCTGGCCTGGGCAGAGTCGGAAACTCCCTGGTCAGCAGGAAGTGTGGGGTCCAGAGAGCGGCCGCTGGTGGGGCAGGAACCTGCGCTTCTCCGAGGGTTAGACGAGCGGTGTGAGGCCACCGGGGCGGGAGAGGAAAAGGGGGGTCCATGGATCTGGTAGCTCAAACCCAGCTGCATTTTCACCAGTTATTCCCACTTGTCGCTGGTTGTTGGATCATCAAAAGCAGCCCCACGTGGTTCCTCAGAGCCAGACAGGATGGGGAGCGCTGAGGCCGCGTCTACACTGGCACCAAGTGTAGGGGCCCCGTGGGGAGGGCGTAGGAATGTTGTGTGTTCGTGTTAAAACACAATAGTGCAGTCATTCAGAAATAATACACGTACTTAAAAATACTTGTCTGTCAAACATGCTTTCCTCAAACGATCCGTGATTTAGACAGATGGCGCTTCTGAAGCCTCTGGGTGCCATGAGGGTTTTATTAAAACAAAACAAAACGCCAGACGGATGGCAAGCGAGACAAGCGGAGGAAGCGGGTCTTTCCCGGCCTTAGGCTTTGTCGGTGGGAAAAAATGAGCAGGTACAGACAAGCACCGTTCACCTGGGGGCGGGGAACAGCAGGGCGCTTGGTTAACCACAAGTTCAGTTCAAACCCAGTGTTAGAGCAGCAGCAGAAAAAGGAACCCATGGCGATAATTACAATAAGAAAAATCACTAGTGGTGTTGGAGCACCTATCAGGGGCAAGCACAGTCGTGGGTACTTTCTTAATATCTCTATCCGGGCACCTCTAAAGCGTGTGGGTGTGCATTCTCTGCGCAGCACCTGACCCTGCCTCCCTGCCTCCCTGCCTCTGCTCTCCCCGCCAACCCACATCCCCTTCCTGATGTGCTGGGTTGAAAGCTCTTCATCCAGGGCGCTGACAGCATGGCCTGCACAGAGGCTCCCGACTCCCCAGCCTCCAGGTACCTGTCCCCTTCCTGAGCGGCCGTGAGCTCTGAGGACAGTGGCTGTGTCACTCCATGTGTTTGGCTCACTGGCATCTGTGCGTGTCAGACTGAGATGCCCTGGCCATACCCACTCATAGGACCCAGACACTGGCACGCAAAGTCGCTGGCTGGACCCGTGAAATGTGCGAGTGACTCATGGGAAGGGAAGTGAGGGGACATGTGGGAAGGCTTGTCTGCTCTATCCATTGCGCCACAGTGACGATGATGATGATGATGATCTGTACACTGATCCTCCACCATCCACGTCGGCAGGGAGCTGAGCAGGTCCTGAGGAAGCTCAGTCCTCGGCGACACTTAGGCACCCACTCTCTTGGCCAGGTGGAGGCTTCCAAGTCACCGAGGGCTGAGCTCCTAAAAGCCACTGACTCGTCATCCAGTGACCACTGGCGCTGGGCGCGGGACCTTTTTCAAATACTTTATTTCCCTCCAAGAAATCCGGTAACATGACCTAATAACGTCACTTTTCCTGACAGCGTGGGCTCATTGTGATGACCGTCCATTAGCGCACACACTTTGCTTCTACGGAATTATTTGGGCTCTAACGTCGGTTTCTGGTTCGGATGCGGTTGTGTTCACATGGCCTCGCTCCCTGAGAGCGGCCACACCCCGCTGCTGTCGGTGCGCCGCTTGAGCACTGGGTCTGGCCTCGCTGACCTGGGCCTCTGACGCGCTGGGTCTGGGGAAGGGGCTGCTCCGGAGAGGAGGCTGGGTGCAGAGGCAGCGGTGCCTGGGGTTCGCGGTGGCTGTTGTCTCTCGCAGCGGGTTCTTTTGCTTCTTCCTGGTTTCCTGTCGTGGTCTGAGCCGATGACATTGTTTGTCACTAAAAGTGGACGCAGAGTCGGTGCAGCCGTGTGTGTGTTTGCGTTGCCCTCGCACTGTTGGGAGGAGATCGCTTCATGTTTTGTCTCCGGAGCTGGTGTGACGGTGCCCTGTCACAGCGTCTCGCTGGCTGTGGTGGTGAAGATTGTCTGTGTCGTGTGCTCCACAGGCGGACAGGACCGGTTGGAAATCCCAAATGTCATCACTGAACTCCCGTGTGAACTGGTATCAGTTTTCCCAAGTCTCTGAGCCTCTGTTGTTTCATCGACAAAGTGGGGTGATTGTGGCTCCTCCTCAGGTTGTGAAGCCAGTGCTCTCACGCGTTACCTTATCTCACACGGTGCCTGGCGGACTGGAGACAGCCGGCCAGTTGTCACTGTAATTCCTTCCACATCCAAGCGCCTTTTCCCCTCAGAGCAGCGGTTCTCAACCTGTGGGTCGCGACCCCTTTGGGGGTCAAATGACCCTTTCACAGGGGTCACCTAAGACCATCAGAAAACACCTATTTCCCATGGTCTTAGGAACCACACTGCTCCTCGGTGTCGCAAAGTGTAGCCATGTAGTTTACTGTTGTCATATGAAGACTGTTACCCATGCTACACCATGATTCATTTATTTGTAATTAGAAATAAATATTTCACAATATATAATTACATATTGTTTTTGTGATTAATCACTATGCTTTAATTATGTTCAATTTGGAACAACGAAAATACATCCTGCCTATCAGATATTTACATGACAGCTCATGACAGTAACAAGATGACAGTGATGAAGTAGCCACGGAAATAATTTTATGGTTGGGGGTCACCACCCCATGAGGAGCTGTCTTAAAGGGTCGCGGCGTTAGGAAGGTTGAGAACCACTGCCTCAGCGGGAAGCTGTGCGTCTTCTTCATGCTAGTGGGAGCCTTGGCACACACGCTCCTCTCCGCCCCGCACAGCAGCCCTCCCGCAGACGGCAGGGCGCTCTGGCCGGGAGGATGCTCTCTGCGCCAAGAGCAGGGGGCCTCTGGCTCCGAAAAGGGCAGGGCCAGCTCCCCTCCTCGGGGCTGCCCCTGACACTTGAGTTTTCTCTTGCTCCGCAGTGAACAGAGCATCTGCCAAGCCCGGGCTTCCGTGATGGTCTACGATGACACCAGTAAGAAATGGGTGCCCATCAAACCCGGCCAGCAGGGTTTCAGCCGGATCAACATCTACCACAACACTGCCAGCAGCACCTTCAGAGTCGTCGGCGTGAAGCTGCAGGATCAGCAGGTGAGTGGGAGCCGCCGGTGACACCCGAGCCGGGGCCGCGCATGCGCACCCACACGTGCACGCATGAACACACACAGGCACGGAGTAGCGTGAAAAGAGGTCCAGAAACAAAGGTGATATTTGGCGTCAGACGATCTGGGTTCAGATTCTGACCCCACACTCTCCTCTGACACCTTGAGCAAATTATATTTTCCGAGCACCATTTTCCACATCCGTCTCATAGAGACGGTGACCCACATCCTGCACACTTCTGTGTGTGAATGTAACATTAGAATAAAATGATAGATATGAAACAGCTTTGAAAACTATATTGTACAAAAATGTTTTCTTCTATGCTGACATGTCCATGAGTAATAGGACAATAAAAATTTTTTTGTTCAACCCCCTAAGTCAAGCATGTCAAACCCAAAGGCTAACACAGGCCAAATAAACAAGGGTTAAGTTTACGTAGGCCTCAAAAAAAACCCACAAAAGCTTTAATTTTCATAGAAACGTAGGTTTATTTCGATAGAGACCTGCTGAATACAATGGCTGAAATGAATGAGTCATCGTTAATATAAAATAATAGAACATTTGAATAAAAATTAATATTTTTTAATATTAACTTACCAGGCACTGAATAACTGCACAAATTAATAAGCGTAACACAAATAAACCTATTTGTCTTGTTCTCTTAAAGCGAAATAATTTCTGTTGCACACACCAAAAAAGTCAGTATAAGACTAGTGATGTAGCAATCGGCTGCTGAAATATTCACTGCTAGTATTAGTGGAGAGAAATGGTGCACCTGTGCGTAAGGGAAATGGATGCAGCATGATTATAGTAATTGGTCGTTAGTGAACATTATAGTTTGTTATTAATAATTATGTATAAAGGATATTGTAAAAATGAAGTTATTGTTGTTAAAAAGTTAATAAATTTTTATTTAAAAGATTCTTACATACTGGGCCACAGAAATATTCATTGTGGGCCACATGCGGCCTGCAGGCTGTGAATTTGACATGCTTGCCCTAAGTCTTACTTTAGAAGGTACAGCAAGTTGATTTGAAGTGTCTGGGGTCATTTCTCTCTCTAATAGCAAATCCCAGACATATCGCATAAGGTAGTTTGTGAATGAACCTGGTAAGTACCTCCACAAATACAGGGAAAGTCCACCTATGTCAGGAGCAGTCGTGCACATTTAACTAGATGGAACAGTCTGATGTGACAAGGACCAGAAGAGAGAGGTGGAGAAAGGGCTCATGTGGCCTAACCATGGGGACTCTGGTTAGTGCTGCAGTGCTCGCCCCTCTCTCTGAGCAACTGCAAGGGACACATCCAGCAGTGAAGTCAACAGACCTGCGGTTTCAGCATTTGTCAAACACTCGACCTAAATAGCACCTCTGGCATCCTTTGTTGGTCAGCCTTGGCTAAGCTGAGCAGCAGATTAGCTGCTATCTCTGAGAATCTCATGTTAGCAATTAGAAAAGAGAGGACCGCTCTGGCTGGTGTGCCTTAGTGGTTAGAGTGTCAGCCTACACACGGAATGGTCACAGGTTTGATTTCCTGGTCAAGGGCACAGGTTCCAACCCCCAGCCCGGTCCAGGTGCTTGTGGGAAGCAACCAGTCAATATCTCTCTCATTCTCTCTCTCTCTCCCTTTCTCTTTCTCTCTCCTCCTCCTGCTCCCCACTCCTTCTCTTCCACTCTCTCTAAAAATCAATGGGAAAAATATTCTTGGGTGAGGATTTTTTAAAAAGAAAGAAAAGAGAGAACAGAAACTTAAGACTATTTTTAGTGGCTGCCACTTGACTGTGTTTCTGCTTTGGCCAAAATAGCCCTGTTAAGTGTCAGATTCCTGTGGCTAAAAGGGATACCCCTGCTTCAGGACTCCCAACCAAAGGGAGTCTCTCTAACCTGGAGCTCTGGGTACCTTCAGAGGCATCCCTTGCCCTTATTGGCAAGCTTACTGATAGGAAGGTTTCTCTCACAGCCTCCTAGAAGTGGCTTCCCTGTCCTTCCAGTTCATCAGTTCCAGCTCTGCCTTAGAGAGGTACATCGCATTGAAGGATATATAGCACCCTTGGTCCCCATTGTGGTGGCAACCAAAACCCCTTACCCATTTCTATAACGTACCCATGGGTGGGCTGACGTGGGCATACCGCTCTGGGACTCGCCTTTGACAGAGGCCCATTACCCAGTGCAGTTTTTGAATCACAGTGGGTGTCCCGAAGTGATTGCTTTCATTGTGACCAGTTCTCCGCTCCCTTCCTTGGTTGCCCTTCAGGGTGCTCTGGGAAGATGGAAGGTACGCGGGAGGGGACACAGGACTGGAGGGCAGGATTCCCGGAAACCAGCGTTCCCCTTGTTCTAGGAGTCAGATCGTGCTCATAGAGTTCTTTCACTTTTTTAACTCCTGGTTCTCTCTCTCAGTCCACCTGAATCATGGCCAGATTTCTGTCTTCGAGCTCATGAATTCTCTCTTCCATCTTGCCTGCTCTATTTCCGATGCTTTCTAATGCAGTCTTCATCTCATTTATTGAGCTCTTCAGTTTCAGAATTTCTGGTGTGTGTGTGTGTGTGTGTGTGTGTGTGTGTGTGTGTGTATAGTTTCAATCTCTTTGGTAAAGTACTCCTTTCCATTAATGTTATTCCTGAGCTCATTGACCTGCCTGAGTTTCTTGTATCTTGTTGGGTTTCTTCATTACTGTGTCTTGAATTCTCTCTGTCATTTACATATCAGTCTTCCTTGATATGTAAATTTGAGGTTGGTTCTGGAGACTTGTCATTTTCTGTCACTTGGGATAGACTCTTCTTGTTCAGGTACTGTTTGATCTTAATTCAGCAGATTGATGATTAGAGATCTTTCTTTTGTCTCCCAGTAAATGGTGCTGTAGAGCAAGTTTTGTTTTCTCTTATCACCGCTACTTGCACCTCCTGGTTGCCCCAGGTGTAGTGGAAATTGACTCCTGGGTAACTGGGGTGGTGGGTGTCCCCACTCCGTCCAGGTTGCCTCAGTCTCAGGACACCACTGCTGAGGCAGGTGTGGAGGAGCCAGGTTCTGGAGCCGCAGCACTGACTCATGTACTAGTGGCCTTGTAGTCGCAGGCACCATGGTGCCACTGTTCGGGGCATTTCCATAACCGCTCCTGCCTGCCACTGTGTTCCCCAGCAGTGGTGGGGAGAAGAGGGAGAGGGAGCTGGCTTTATGGGCACCAGGATTATCTCCCCCTTTTATAACTGCAGAAGCTGAGCCCCGGAGCGGGGCAGTGACCACTTGGGGCGACAGCTAGAAGGACCCAAGGAACCCACTCCCGGCTCAGGGCTCTCCTGGATGTTGTGACACTCAGCATTCAGTCAGTGACATGAGCAGAGATTTCGTGGGAAAGCTGCCTGGGCGTGCTCTCCCTGCTGTGACCCCACCCCATCCCTAACCCCCCACCTTCCTGTCCTCTGGTAGCCCCTGGGGACACGCTATCTTTGCGCCATAGCTGCTCCTTCCAGCTCACTTACCTCTTATTTATTTACGTGTATTTCTCGCTCGTTTTCCTCCAGGTTGTGATCAATTATTCAATCGTGAAAGGGCTGAAGTACAATCAGGCGACACCAACCTTCCACCAGTGGCGAGACGCCCGCCAGGTCTATGGCTTGAACTTCGCCAGTAAGGAGGAGGCGACCACGTTCTCCAACGCCATGCTGTTTGCCCTCAACATCATGAACTCCCAGGAAGGAGGTGAGCGGGGCTCTGCCCCGGCCGCGCCGAGCCCTCTCCTCTCCCCGGACCGCCCCCAGCGCTGGCTCTCGGGCTCCCTCCTTCCCCGCTGCGCCGAGCTGGCACGCAGGAACTCTGCCTGCCTGTGGGTGTAAAGGGAGGCGCGTAGCGGGGACATCTCTCGCCGTTGGTGAGGTGCAGACCTGTGCTTATGTGTTCCTGGGCGTCTGTGTCCTGGCCTGTGGCATGCTGGTCACCTGCTTCCAGTTCCAGATCCAAACTCGGCAGAGGTGGGAGGGAGGGAGCAGCCATTTATTCTTTGATCGGATTATTCGTGCCTAGCGAACTGTTACTAAACGTTGACCAAGGGTAAGAAGCTGCCAGTTATGCTGTCCTGGGGTAAGTCCTCTGGAAGTGTGCGCCCAGGAAGGGAAACGAGGAACTGCCCGTCTGCGCTGCCAGGGAGGCTTCGACAGGGGGCGGCATTTGAAGGGTGAGGGCGTCACAGGCGGAAGTGGGGGCGGGCCTGGGGCAGAGGGAGCAGGGCTCCGGGCATGAAAGTCAGGGTGTGCTAAGAAGACAGCATTCCCGAGGACCGGGGTGCGGGTGGAGAAGGGGCTGAAAAGAAACCCAGAAGGTGGGGGCTCACAGTGAAAGGCCCCAGCCCCTGAAGACTTGGGCGCACTTGATGCTTCTGCAGACAGTGGGTGGGTGGGGGTGCTAGCAGAAGTTCCTAAGGAGGCAGTAAAGCGATGAGCACCAGGGACATGCGGCGGCGGCGTGTACCGGAAATCTGCAGCGTTGGCTGAGAGGGGGGATGGCGGCTTCCGGGCGTGGTGACTCAGTAGCCACCGGCAGGTCCTGCACTGGGCTGGCCTTCCCTTGCTGGAGCTGCGACCCGCGGCGGGGCGTGAGCACTGGTTCTGCCGGGGGGCCCTGAGACGGTTACTTCATTCTTCTGTGCTTTCCTTCCTTATCTGGAAAGTGGGGGTGCTCTGGGTTATCTTTACATTTAACTGACTAGCATGTAAAATGTTTAGCAGACTGCCTGACACATGTCGGCGCCCCGGGTTAATATTGTGGCTCTAATTTGTCGCTGCTGTTGCTGCTGCCAGAACTGGGGTGGGAAGTGGGGCGTCGTGGTCTTTAGGACCTGGGGGAGCAAGCAGACAGCTGTGGTCCTGATACACTGCAATTGTGCGACCCAGTTTAAGCCCTCGGCCAGTTTGCTGTGTGGTTTTTTGTTTTGTTTTGTAAATGAACATGATTTGAGTATGCTTCCTATCGATCTTACAGAGGTCTTTCCCGCCTTGAAGTGGCTCCAAGGTGTGGCTTTCCTGCTGCGAACTTGGGGTGCGCGGTGGGGCAGCTACTTGCTCGTGACGTGTGGCATGATCAGAGCAGCGCCTGAAACATGTCGGCACCACACGAACAAATGCTCATTAAACGTCGCCGCCCAAGAGCCTTGAGCCTGTGGTAAAAGGGGCTGAGTTCAAGGTTGCGATCTGAACTCCCTCCCCTGCCCAGGATGTGAGTTCAGCTCTGTTTTAGCTGTACCTCTGGATACCTTGAGGGTCAAAACACAAGAAAAAGGTTTCAATTGCGTCAGACAACTGACTCTTTCACAGCAACTGCTTACGTTAAGTAAAGATCCGGTTACTTTATGAAGTTCACCACAGAATCACAAGGAAATCCGATAATCCATCTGTTACCGTTTTCACCTAAGAAACCTGTGATCGGGTCTGAGGAATAACTTACTGGTGTCAGGCAGGCGCTCCGATTCCAAACCCACACCTCCTCTGCCGGGTGCAGGGGTGTCTTTGCTGGGGGGCGTGGGTCACAGTGCCAGTGGCCTGGCCTCGCACCGGCACAAGTGGCAGGTCTGCTTCTGCGGGCGGCGAGCTGCAGTGGAGGGGGCCCCGCACCCCCTGAGGGCTAGCCTGTGGCCAGTGCGTGCACAGGTCAGAGGTGGGCAGCTGCGGTTGTACACGTGTGCACCTGGACAACCAGGAATCTTGAACAACTGCCATTTTGCCAGCTTTTGAACTTGATCGTGTGTGCACTCCACACAATTTCTTCCCCTCCACGCCGTGATTCCGTGGTCGGTTCCTGTGGCTGCAGGGTGGGACTCCACGGTGTGGCTGTGCCACACGGATCCAGCCTTCCTGCTCTCGGCAGTTCAGCCTCTGCAGAGGCGCCCGCACAGGCAGCCTCTCCCCCACCAGCCGGCGGGAGGCCTGGCTGCCAGCTCCCTGGCCCTCCCCCCCCCACCCCCCGGTGGGCGGTGTGTCGCAGTGAAGGAAGCAGGTGTTGGGTGCAGCGAGAGCTTATAGGCAGCCTCGGCCCTGCCCCTGGGGCCAGGGGTGGTTGACCTGCTTCCGCAGGGGCTGTGAAGATTGAACCTGCCACGTTTACAGAGCCCGTGGCATGCAGTGCCCGGCAGAGGGGCTGGGTGAGGACTCCGATCCTCCCCGTCCACCTCCAGAGAAGCAGCGCGGTGAGCGGAAGTACACCCCTCGAGGCCTGGGTGTCGTGGTGCCGAGGACGCCTCCCGCCTCCCGTGTCCCCTCTGCCCTCTGTGCCTCCCTCTGATACCAGAGGGGGGTTCCCCAAGGTGAAGGGCTCCGTCTCTCAGACTGCCCCGCCCCCACCCGCCTGCTTCACATGCCAGCAGGGACCCAGGCAGTCAGTCACCTGTGCTTCTGGCCACCGCGCTGTAAATCAGAGGTTCACACACACACACACACACACACACACAC
>PVJN01037730.1:0-20742 GCA_004026805.1 Lasiurus borealis | reverse complement strand
AAGATGTGTGTCAAGCTCAAAAACAGCTTGCAGGAAGATTAAACATTGCTCAGCAAATGATCTCTGATCATTTACAAGCAATGGGAAAGATTTTAAAGGAAGGAAAATGGGTGCCACATCAATTGAACGAAAGACAAATGTAAAACTGAAAAGTCATCAGTAAAATGTTGCTTCAATGGCACAAAAGAAAGTCTTTTTTGCATCGAATTATAACTAGTGATGAATAGTGGATTTATTTTGAGAATCCCAAACGCACAAAATCATGGGTTGATCCAGGTCAACCATAAAATCTCTTCAGAAAGAAGTCACTGCTCTGTGTTTGGTGGAATCAGGAAGGTGTGGTGTATTATGAGCTTCTAAAACCAGGTGAAACTGTTAGTACTGATCACTACCGACAACAAATAATCAATTTGAACCATGCTTTGATTGTGAAACGATCAGTAATTTTGCTTCATGATGACGCACCATCACACACTTCAAAACCAGTTAAAGACACGTTAAAAGATCTTGCCTGGGAAGTATTAACTCACTCAATGTATTCACCAGACCTTGCTCCTTCAGATTACCACTTGTTCTGATTGATGGCACACGCACTTTCTGAGCAGCACTTCAAAACGTACGAAGAAGTGGAAAATTGGGTCTCTGAATGATTTGCCTCAAAACAAGAAAAATTCTATTGGGACGGTATCCACAAATTACTTGAAAGATGGGGAAAATGTGTAGCTAGCAATGGACATTACTTTGAATAAAACACTTTTGATGTTTCTCTTGACTTATTGTGTTTTCTTTGATTACAAAATTGCCATTATTAACTGGTACACCTAATGCACTATAACCAATTAAACACAACTAAATACAGAATTAAAATTGTTATTTCTTTGGCTTCATTATCAATTAAGCTGTGGTGTCTTTTCTCTCTCTCTCTTTTTTAAAATATGTTTTTATTGATTTTAGAGAGAGAGGAAGGAAAAGGGATAGAGAGATAGAAACATCGATGACAGCGAAACATCCATCCACTGGCTCCTGCAAGGGATGGAGCCTGCATCCCAGGAATATGCCCTGACTGGGAATTGAACTGGGGACCTCTTGGTTCATGGATGAGGCTTAACCACTGAGCAACCCTGGCCAGGAAGTGAGGCCTTCTTTATGCACAGTGTGAAGTTGTATATTTGCATCAATAGTATTTCTGGTATATAATTTTCTACGTATCTGGCATCAGAATATGTATATGCTATGAGTCAAATATGAATTACTCAAAATCTCTCCTAAAGAATATCTAGGCGAAACCAGTTTGGCTCAGTGGATAGAGCGTCAACCTGTGGAATGGAGGGTCTCAGATTCGACTCCAGTTGTGGGCACATCCCCAGTAGGGGGCGTGCAGGAGGCAGCTGATCGATGTCTTTCTCTCATGGATGTTTCTCTTTCTCCCTCTCCCTTTCTCTCTGTAAAAAAACCAATAAAATATATATATTTTAAAAAGAATATCCAGACGTCCCTGTATTAGTTATGTGACTAAATAATTAATGTAAATATTTACAGCACCTCCACCCCCAAAGGAAAGAGCATTCAGCCTTTTCCTGCTCAGGAATGAGGCCCCTCCAAGAAGACTGCTTTAGCCCAATAGTTTCCCTGGACGTTTGTGATACTGCCAATGAACCAGGTCCAGGAGACAGATGGAAACAGAGCTTCGGAGCAGATGTCTGTTTTTGTTTGTTTTTAATATATATATATATATATATATGCACACACATACATATATATGTATATGAATATATTTATTTCAGAGAGGAAGGGAGAGAGAAATAGAAACCTCAATGATGAAAAACAATCATGGATCAACTGCCTATTGCACGCCCCACACTGGGGTTGGAGCCAGCAACCTGGGAATATGACCTTGACTGGAATCGAACCCCAAACCTTCAGTCTGCAGGGAGACGCCCCATGCACTACGCCAAACCAGCTGGGGCTAGATGTCCGTGTTTCTACCTCCTGAGCACTCCTTCGGCAGATGCTGCTGCCCTCACTGCCATTCCCTGGTTCCACATCTGGGTCCTTCATTTCTGCTGTGAACGGGTGCCCCATATCTAGCTAATCAGAGGACGCCATTCATCTGGCCACTGTGATTGGTTCAGGGCTGAACACATGATCCAATCTGGACCAATCAGAGAATTCACTTCTTACCTAGGCTCCTGAACTGTCAGAGGCACTCCTTTTCTTGGAACTTCTGCATCTGTGTTTGCCATCACATTGGGAAAGTCCACACAGACAGAGCAGGAGGAAGTAAAACAGTGATTCTCAACCTATGGGTCACGACCCATTTGGGGGTTGAATGACCCTTTGACAGGGGTCGCCTAAGACCATCAGAAAACACAGATATTTACATTATGATTCATTAACAGTAGCAAAATTACAGTTATGAAGTAGCAACGAAAATAATTTTATGGGTGGGGGTCACCACAACATGAAGAACGGTATTAAAGGGTCGCGGCATTAGGAAGGTTGAGAACCACTGGAGTAAAAGATGCTGATGGCTTCTTGGAACATCTGGAACCGCAGAGCTGGAAGGTAGCACTACTTTGGGCATTTTATTTCCATTCTGCACTTTGAGAACCTCTCATCTCAAGGATTGGGGGAAGAGGGCCAGGAGAAGAGAACAGGCTACAGGCTGAATGAGGGGCCTGGCAAGGTAGAGCAGGTGAGGGGTGTGGCTGGGAAAGGACAGAGACTTCATTAGTAGCGCTGTGAGTTCCTTTTAGTGTTCTTAAGAGATGTGAAAGGGAAATTCGATTCCATTATAATTACTTTTAACTGTTGAACTGTGTTTCTCTAATGTGACCTATCACCAAGGCTAAACCTCTATGGGTCTCTGAATTCAGGAGGTTTACATTTGTTCAGTTACTGTCCATTGTTGTCACTGAATGTTCTGTCCACTAGAAAGTGGATACAAGTAAAGGGATGGGCCATGGAAAGTTTGCCCCAGAGCGTGGGTCACAGTCTAGTCTAGAGGCTTAGCTCCTGAGCGAACTTGTGGAGCCAGACCCAATGATGTATCCCACAGAGACAATGTTAATTGATTTAACACGTCACCAAGTATTGTTTTGTGTTGTTTGTGGTATATTAGCTCTTCATCTGGGTTCTCTTTGTCTCTCCAGATTAATGGTACATTCTTCATGGGCAGGGATCTTGAGTTCTGTGGTTTTTCCCCTCCTTTGTTCTTTATTTCATTGAACATTTATTATGTGCCACGTCCTGCTCTAGACAAATCAAACCAAGTACTATGAAATACTATGGCAGAGATAGCTAGTTTTCCACTAATCTCTCCTCTTCCCACTTTCTTTAATAATTTAACTCGTGACTTTTTGCTGCCACGTAGTTGTTACTATAGCTACATTTTATGAGTCTCTCTTTTTAAAAATTCATTTTGTTTTTTATTGACTGAAAGAGAGTGAGAGAGGTTTGTTTTTTCACTTATTTATGCATTCATTGGTTGCTTCTATTTTTTAAAATAATTATTTTTAAAGTTTTACTTATTTTTTTAAAAATAAATCTTTATTGTTTAGATTATTACAATTGTTCCTCTTTCCCCCCCCCCATAGCTCCCCTCCAGCCGGCTCCCACCTCTCCCTCTGCCCTTACCTTCTCCCGCATTGTCCTCATCCATAGGTATATAATGGACTTGATTCTATTATATTCACCAGTTTATTCTGTTCATCAGATTTTTTATTCTCTTGATTTTTAAATTCTCTTGTTGATAGATATGTATTTGTTGTTCATAATTTTTATCTTTACCTTTTTCTTCTTCTTCCTCTTTTTTTAAAATATATTTTATTGATCTTTCACAGAGAAGGAGGGAGAGGGACAGAAAGCCAGAAACATCGATGAGAGAGACATCGATCAACCGCCTCCTGCACACCCCTCACCGGGGATGTGCCCGCAACCAATGTATATGCCCTTGCCCAGAATCAAACCCGGGACCTTCAGACCACAGGCCGATGCTCTATCCACTGAGCCAAACCAGTTTGGGCTCTTCTTCCTCTTCTTAAAGAGTACCTTTCAGCATTTCATATAATACTGGTTTGGTGTTGATGAACTCCTTGAGCTTTTTCTGATCTCTTTATCTGCCCTTCAATTCTAAATGATAGCTTTGCTGGGTAGAATAATCTTGGTTGTAGGCTCTTGCTATTCATCACTTTGAATATTTCTTACCACTCCCATCTGGCCTGTATAGATTCTGTTGAAAAATCAGCTGACAGTCGTATGGGTGTTCCCTTGTAGGTAATTAACTGTTTTTCTCTTGCTGCTTTTAATATTCTCTCTTTGTCTTTTGCTCTTGGCATTTTAATTATTATGGGTTTTGGTGTGGTCCTCTTTTGATTCCTTTTGTTTGGGGTTCTGTGCACTTCCTGGACTTGTAAGTCTATTTCTTTCACCAGATAGGGGAAGTTTTCAGTCATTATTTCTTGAAATAGATTTTCAGTATCTTGCTCTCTCTCTTCTTCTGGCACCCCCATGATTCTGAAGTTGTCCCAGAGGCTCCTTACACTATCTTCACATTTTTGGATTCTTTTTCCTTTTTTCTTTTTCAGTTGAGTGTTTTCTAATTCTTTGTATTTCAAATCTTTGACTTGATTCTTACATTCCTCTAGTCTGCTGTTAGGTCTCTGTATAATATTTTTTTATTTCAGTCAGTGTATGTTTAATTTCTGGTTGGTCTTTTTTCATCTCTAGTTGGTCCTTTTTCATCTCCTCTTGGGTCTCACTAAATTTATCCATCTTTTCTAGAAAATTCTTGAAAAACCTTATAATCGTGAGTTTGAATTCTCTATCTAGTTGTTTGTTTTCCTCCATTTCTTTTGTTTGTGATATGTTCCTTTGTCTCTGCATTTTCACTGCTTCCCTTAGTTGGTAGAGTAGCTTTGTGTGCTAGGTGTCCTATATGACACAGTAGCTCCGGCTCCGCCTCCCCAGTTACCTGAGGTGGACTCTCTTGGTCCACCCCTTTGTGGACTGTGTGTACAGCCTTGTTGTAGTTAAGTCTTGATTGTTATTGATACTACTGGGGGGAATTGACCTCCAAGCCAATTGGTTGTGAGGATCAGCTATGTCTATGCTGGGAGAATTTTTGTGCTGGAGTCAGCCTTATGATACAAGATTTGGAAAATTGCAAGTCTCTCTGTTCAGCTTGGATGGGGTGGAGTTTCAGGGCTGACCAAAGACAGCCTTGGCTTCTTGTCAGCCCCACCCAACATGGCCCCTGGGTCTCAGTGTCTCTCGGTAATCGCTGCAGCCCTCTATGTGTACATGCATGCCTCCAGATCTCTGCCTTTCCAGCTCCCTTGAGTTTCCCTGTGCTCTGGGGACCCCTATGAGTCTGGGTCCCCAGGGTTTCACCCAAAACTTGGGTTCAGTGCAGTCAGAAGTAGATTTCAATGCAGTTGGGAGGTTCTGTCTCCCTCCTGCTAGAGAAAACCAGTGGTACAATCAGCAGTCAGCCCTCTGTGTGTGCCCTCTCGGGCCTCTAGTCCTCTGCCTTTTTCAGCTCCTCTAAGTTTCCACCCACTCCCCCTTTTCACAACAGTCCAGATTCCTCCCATATGAGTCTCGCCCAGAACTGTGGTTCAGTGCTGTTGGATCTGGGGTTCAGTGCAGTCAGGAGTTTCAGTCTCCCTCCCACTAGAGGAAACCAGCCAGGCACTCCACCATCCGTCCTCTCCATGCTTGTGTCTTCGTACCTCAGCTTTTTGCAGCTCTTCTGGGTTTCCTGAGCCCCTCTCCTTCCTTCTAGTTGTAGAATTTCCACTCAGCCAGCTTTCCTGTGATTCTGGATGATGTCCTTTCTGTCTTTTAGTTGTAGTTTTGAAACTTTTGTGCAAGGCAGCAGTTTAGGTGTTCACCTATGCCACCATCTTTTTTTTCCCATTGGTTGCTTCTTGTATGTACCCTGGTAGAGGGTCACCCCTAAAACCTTGGCGTCTTAGGATGATGCTCCAACCAACTGAGCTGAGTTACCCAGCAAGGCTAAGCCTCTTTTGGATCTAAGTTTTCTATTGCTAAGTTCTGAGATGTTCATGTGAGTTTATATGAGGTGTGAGCAGAAGTGATGTATGCTCCTTCTAGGTTATTTCATTAAAAGGAATGGGCATGCTCTCTCTTTGCCCTTTCTCCTGCCCTTCCCCCCTGGCCAGGATGCAGATATGATAGCAGGTGCTGGGGCAGCTACCTTGGACCCAGAGACGGAAACTGTGTGTTAAGGTTGTCAGCGCTACTGCCCTAGCACCACCTACATCTGGAATGCTAAGTGAGAGAAAAATAAACTTGATTTTGTTTGAGCCAATATAGAGGAGGTTAAAAAAAAAAGTGACAAGTGCTGAAATAGAGCTAACCCCATGGTGTTGTGAGGCCATCCATTAGGACTTGCTCAGCCTAGGCTGGGGTGCTGATTGATAGAAGGCTTATTCAAGAGGATCCCTGAAAAGGATACCCACAGATGGAAATTGGACTGGTACTAGATACTTAGGAGTCTTTGGCTAAAGTAACAACAACTAAATCTGACAAGGACTATCTTTAAG
This sequence comes from Lasiurus borealis, assembly GCA_004026805.1. Taxonomy (NCBI): domain Eukaryota; kingdom Metazoa; phylum Chordata; class Mammalia; order Chiroptera; family Vespertilionidae; genus Lasiurus; species Lasiurus borealis. The sequence continues at coordinate 14,173 of PVJN01037730.1, read as the reverse complement.
GAGTCATAAATTTATTTAACAAACATTCACCTATCATTTACTATGGCAGTAATTACAATAGACCAAAAAGAAAAAAAAACTAAAACAAAATTCTGCCTTCATGGATTTTGTGTTCTTGTTATTATGTCACAAAACAAGAAATTGAGAGATAGGTGGTCCTGGGCTGGTAGCTAGAGAGGTTCAACACTGTCTTTAAGGACCTATATTTTTTCCATCTTTTCTCTCTGCCATCCTCAGTGTGTAGACTTTGCCCTCCATTTTGTAACCTCATTGTTGAAAAATGGCTGCCACTGCTCCAGGCATCACACTGCATGCACATTAATCCAGTGGAGCAGAAGAACAAGGGACTGTTTCCTCCCACAAAGCTCTTTGTTTTAGTTTTTTCTAGAAGGAAAATTTTCTCAAAACTCCTCAGCAGACTTCAAGTTGCATGTTTCTGGGATTGTGTCACATTCCTAATAAAATCGGTGGCAATAGGAAGAAAACAAACCTGAGGGGCTTAAGTCATTGGTTCTCAAACTCTTAAAAATTGTAATGGCCCCAAAGAGCTTTGGTGTACATGGTTACATTGATTGATATTTGCTGTTAGATGTTAAAACAAAAAAAGATATATATGTATATATATGTATATATACATATATATATACACATATATATATTTTATTGATTTTTTACAGAGAGTAAGGGAGAGGGATAGAGAGTTAGAAACATCAATGAGAGAGAAACATCAATCAGCTGCCTCCTGCACACTCGCTACTGGGGATGTGCCCGCAACCAAGGTACATGCCCTTGACTGGAATCGAACCTGGGACCCTTCAGTCTGCAGGCCGACACTATCCATTGAGCCAAACCGGTCAGGGCCAAAAAATATTTTTTAAAGTTAAAGCGATTTTTTAAAATATATTTTTATTGATTTCAGAGAGGAAGGAAGAGGGAGAGATAAAAACATCAATGATAAGAGAGAATCATTGATTGGCTACCTACAGCATGTTCCCTGCTGGGGATTGAGCCTACACCCGGGCTGGAATATTTATACATATTCATTAGTTCATTTAAAATTACTCTTTGCATGTTAACATAAATAACAAATTTTATGAAAAATAGCTGTATTTAAAAAATAGTGAAAAGTATGATACTATTTTTCATTTTTCTTGATCTATTTGATATCTGCCTTAATAGAGCTGGGTTCTAATTTCTGCTTCTATATTCAATCCATTGTGATGTGTTGTTTTGCTGGAAATATATGAAGAAATTCACTCCTCACACAGATATGTTGTTGCATAAAGGAGGGCCTCAATGGATCCCCTGGAAGGATCTCAAGGACCCTCAGGGGTTTTTGAGCACATCCTGAAAAACACTGGTTTAGAACAGCTCCCTGTGCTAAGAAGGACTTAGCCCCCACCCCTACAGTACAGCTTTGCTGTAAACACATGGCTGCTTCCATTCCTGAACAAAATCACAGTTCTCTTAGTAAGGATAAAGAGCAGAGTGGCTATTGGGTACTATTGTCAATCCTGTGTTTGCTACAGAGTGCTCTGTAGTGGTGGTTTTCAAACTTACTTGACAGTATCCCACAAGAAAAAAAAGTACTGTTTTATATACACTGCACACATGCATACATCAGAAAGAAAAGTTTTATAAAACAATATTTAGACTTACAACATGCATTACACTCTGATTTTTTTTGTTCCTTCTATTTTATTTCATAAAAAAAAGTGCTGGCCATAATCCATTAAATTTGTTTCATGACTCACTAGTAGGTCATTATTGTCAGTGTGAAAAATATTTCTCTCTAAAGACTTGATAGATTGGACAGAGGAGTAGGATCAAGGTATCCAAGAGAAGGAAATTCAGGAAGAATTGTCTCAAAAATTGGCCAGTGAAATTCCCTGAGGTAGCTGTGTTGACCCTACCTTTTCCCTTATTCCCTATATTAATTTCTTTATGTTTATCAGGGGAAGGTAGGTTCAACTCAATGGGTCTTAAGTAAAAAAGAAAAAGAAAAAAAGGAATCTGTTGAATCAGAATAGGGAAACCCAGGAATTTTATAAGCTTCAGGCAAAGCTGGAACCAGCTGCTCAAATGATGAGTAGCCCTAGCCAGTTTGTATCAGTGGATAGAGCATCAGCCTGTGGACTGAAAGGTACTGTGTTCGATTCCGGTAAAAGGCACATGTCTGGGTGGTGGGCTCAATCCCAAGTGGGGGTTGTGAAGTAGGGAGTTGGGTAGGAGGCAGCCAATCAATGATTCTCTCTCATCATTGATGTTTCTATCTCTCTCCCCCTCTCCCTACCTCTATATCAATAAAAAAAATATTTTTTTAAAAAAAGAAAGAAAAGATATCCGGCCTCAGTGGCTCAGTGGTTGAGCACTGACCTATGAACCAGGAGGTCACAGTTCTGTTCCCAGTTGGGGCACAGCCTGAGTTGTAGGCTTAATCACCAGTGGGAGACATGTAGGAGACAGTCAATTAATGATTCTCTCTCATGACTGATATTTCTATCTCTCTCTCTCCCTCTCCCTTTCTTTCTGAAATCAATAAAAAATACATTTAAAAAATAAGTAAAAAAGAAAAGAAAAAGGTAAGCCACAGGCTTAGAGAAAATATTTATAATATATATATCTGACAATCGTATCTAGAATATATAAGGAACTCTTGTGATTCAATAACACAAAGATAAACAACCCAACTAAAAATTGGATAAAAGGTTTGAACAGACTCTTCACCACAGAAAAAGGTACGTGAATATCCAATAAATACATGAAAAAATACTCAATATTCATTAGTTATCAGGGAAATGGAAACTAAACCATAAGTAAATACCATCACACATCTATAAGAATGACTTTTTAAAAAACAGACAATACCAAGTGGTGGCAAGGACGTGGAGCAGCTGGAATTCTCATTCATTGTTTGTAAGAATGCAAAATGGTGCAACCATTTTGGAAGAGTTTGGCATTTTCTTACAAAGTTAAACATATAGTTATTATCTGATTTAGTAAGCTTACCCAGATATTCCTATCTTGATTGTGATGGTGGTCACATGACTATATATACAGGGGTGGGCAAAAATAGGTTTATAGTTGTGAATACACAGAACAGAGTAAATCTACTTTGCCCACCCCTGTATAAATAGTCAAACACATAAAACTAAAAAGGATAATTTTTATTATATGTAAACCTCAATTAACCGATAACTTTAAGACAAACAGAAAACAACTGACAATAACAATTAATTGTGAGGCTGTGGAGTAACTAGAATCTTCCTCTATTATTGATGGGAGTATAAAAGGGTACACCCGCTGAAGCTGGTTTGGCTCAGTGGATAGAGCATCGGCCTGTGGACTGAAGGGTCCCGGGTTCGATTCCGGGAAGGGGCATGTGCCTTGGTTGTGGGCACATCCCCAGTGGGGTTGTGCAGGAGGCAGCTAATCGATGTCTCTTTCTCACCGATGTTTATAACTCTCTATCCCTCTCCCTTCCTCTCTGTGAAAAATCAATAAAAAAAATATATAAAAATACTGACTACAAGGAGACTATCTATAAAATGGCAAGCACGAGTAAACAATAAAAAAACTTGCTAAAAGCGTACACTCACTTTGGAAAACTCTTTGGTGATTATTAAACTTAAACATACATCTAACATGCAACACAGCAATTCCACTCCTAAGTATGTCCCCAAGATAAATGAGTCCAGATGACCACACAGGTGTGTACAACAATGTTCATAGCAACTCCTTTCATCACAGCTCCAAATGTCCAATAGTTGGTGAGTGGATAAACAAGTTGTGGTATATTAACTTAGAGACTTAATTTTGCTCACTTATGTATTCCCAGGATTATTTGCTTGCTTGGCACACAGTAGGGTGCTTAATATGATTATGTTTTAATGGTTGGCTGGCTGGCTGATTTTAAAATTTGAGTAGATAGCATCTATAATAATATGTTTGTATAAATATTTTCCACTGTAGGACAACAGAAAGGAAAATGAGACTTCCTCTCTGGTCCCATTTTCTACCAAGGGGCCCTGGTTCCAGGCTCCAGTGACATCTTTTATTGTCCCAAAGGGTGGAGGCACCTTCTACCAACGATGTGCTGGCGCTGGCGGGGACCAGCGCACAGAAACTGATTGTACACATCTCTTCCCGGCTCCAGGCTCAGTGACTTCATGTTGGGAGCTTGAAGTCGGGCACGGTAGTCGTATTGACAGCCTACAACTGAAAAACAAGACAAATCAGGGCTTCTTTCCAAGATCCAGGGGTTGAACATTTATCATCGCATCACTGTTTAGTGTTGTGTCTAATCCCTGGCTGCCACTTGGTCTCCTGTTGGCTTTTCAAATCTTCCCTCACCAGTGCAACCAATTCTCTGCACCAATTCCCACTGTGAGGATTTATTCTGCCTTCACTAACAAGACGCTAAACTTGTTGACAGAAGAGATGCATTTGTTTTATCTTTTAAAAATATATTTTTATTGATTTCAGAGAGGGGGAAGAGAGATAGAAACATTAACGATGAGAGAAAATAATCGATCCGCTGCCTCCTGTACAGGCTCCCCTCCCCCAATGGAGATTGAACCTGCAACCTGGGCATGTGCCCTTACTGGGAACTGAACGTGACCTTCTGGTTCATAGGTCAGTGCTCAACCACTGAGCCACACAGGCTGGGCTCTTCTACTTGTTGCTTTTAGATCATTCTAGATCTTTAAGAGTATAATTTATGTGGAGAAAAACCCAACTTTCTTCTTCTTTTTAAAATATTTTTATTGACTTCAGAGAGAAAAGGAGAGGGAGAGGGAGAGGGAGAGGGAGAAGGAAAGGGAGAGGGAAAGGGAGAAGGAGAGGGAGAGAGGGAGGGAGGGAGGGAGGGAGAGAGAGAGAGAGAGAGAGAGAGAGAGAGAGAGAGAGAGAGAGAAACATCAATGATGAGTGAGAATTATTAATTGGTTGCCTCTGAATGCCCTCCTATCAGGGATTGAGCCTGCAACCTGGCAATGTGCTCTTGACCAGAATCAAACCTGGGATCCTTCAGTCCACAGGCTGATGCTCTATCCACTAAGCAAAACAGGCTAGGGTCCCAACTTTCTTCTTTCTGGCATTTTTCATGGAGCCTGTTGACTTCATGTTCTAATTTTCTTGTTCTTATGTCTTACTGGGCCTGCTGCCCATATGTCATCCATTCTTAGGGTTAATTCCATCATTTCTTGCATACCAAGTCTTCTGCTTGTTTTGGTTTCCATTTTTATTTTTCTGGCATACATCTTGAATTCATTTTTGTTAGAGGAGTTATGCTTGTTTGATATGGAAATACAGGTCCAAAGCACTTTTTTGCTCGAAAATTTTTAGCTCCATATTTGGAAGGATTTCCTTGCCCTGATATTCCCAAACACTAATTTGGTCTTTGGCCATGTTTATTCTATTTTCTAGCATATTTATGGATATAAAATGTTTTCCAGTACCCATAGTTCCAAGAACCATTTCCTGTTCTCTCTCTGATTACTTCTCTTTAATTATAGACTGCTTTTGTTCTGGGGTGCCGCCTTCTTCTTCTTCTTCTTTTTTTTTTTTATGAAAGAAGCAAAATTTTATAAGCTCTTTTTCTCAACTTTGGTTACATTTATTTTTTCCGGAGATGGCTTCTTTAAATAAAGTTTATAGACAAAATGTGTGTTCAAAAAAGGTTTTTGCACAAATAATAGTGCAACAGCAATAACCAAAATAATTGTCATCTTTCAAACATACTATGTTGATAGGAAAACAATCACTGACATACATTTCTAGTGCAAAATGATACAACCCTTATGCGGATCATTTACCAATAAGTGTCCAAAGCGCACTGGCATTTTCCTTTGACCCAGCAATTCCATTTTCAAGTATTCCTATCACAGACACACCGACACACAAACAGAAGAAACGAGGACCACGTTTTTCATTGCAGCATTCATTGTTGGTCATTGCAAGAGTGGACACAAGCAGCCCTGGCTGGGTGTAGCATTGTCCTGATACATCAAGGTTGCCAGTTCAATCCCCGATTAAGAAGCAACCAATGAATGCATAAAGTAGAACAAAAAGTCCATGTGTTGTTTTTTTTTCTCTTTCTCAAAATCAATAAGTAAAAAAAAAAAATTTGAAAGTGGAAACAACCAAAGTTTCCATCTGTGAGAAATTATATAGCCACACATGGGATAGTATGTAGAAATAAAGAAAGGAGGAGGGAGCTCTCTTTTTACTGATAGGGAATGACCTCGAGGATATATTGTTAAATAATAAAAAAGCAAGGTGCAAAAAAGTTTATACAGGATGCCACCTTTTGTATAAGAGGGCTAAATATATTTGCTTAAAGAAATACAGGAAGTATGCAAAAGAAACTAACAGAAGTGTTTACCAGTGGTAGGGGGAGATGGAGGAACTGGCTGGACAGTTGTCTTTCTGGATTCCTTTTTATATCATTTTTCTTTTTTTATATATTTTTATTTTTTAATATATTTTATTGATTTTTTTTTAAAGAGAGGAAGGCAGAGGGATAGAGAGTTAGAAACATTGATGAGAGAGAAACATTGATCAGTTGCCTCCTGCATATCTCCTATTGGGGATGTGCCTGCAACCAAGGCACAAGCCCATGGCCAGAAACAAACCTGGGACCTTTCAGTCTATAGGCCGATGCTACATCCACTGAGCCAAACCAGTTAGGGCTCATTTTTCTTTGTTTAAAAAAATTTTTTTTTATTGATTTCAGAGATGTAGGGAGATAGAAACATCAATGATGAGAGAGAATCATTGATTGGCTGCCTCCCGCATGTCCCCTACTGGGGAATATTGAGTCCACAACCTGGGGCATGTGCCCTTGGCCAGAATTCAACTTGGGACCCTTTTTTTTTTTTAATGTATTTTATTGATTTTAGAAAGGAAGGGAGAGGCAGAGAGAGATAGAATCATCAATGATGAGAGAATCATTGATTGGCTGCCTCCTGCACACCCTCTACTGGGGATCTTGGCCGGAATCCAACCTGGGACCCTTCAGTCCGCAGGCTGATGCTCTACCCATTGAGTCAAATCAGCTGGGGCAACCTGGGACCTTTTAGTCTGCAGGCCAATGCTCTATCCACCGAGCAAAACCGGCTAGGGCTCATTTTTCTTTTTGAAGCTTGTGAATATATTTTCTCTTAAAAATCAAATTGAAAAGTTTTGAAACCAAAATATATTGAGTACTTGTTAAGTGCCAGGTTTTATGCTGAGGGATTTTCACATATCATCTCATTTAAGCCTGATGCTGAGAAGCAGAAGTAAAAACCCCAGTTCACAGAGGAGACTGATGCTGAGAGTTGTTATTTGGGTAAGTTGTGACTAATTTGATCATGGGTATGGCTAATTCAAGATCTTTGCTTTTAACCACTAAGCTGACCACAGCAGTAACATTTAACAACACCCACAGTCCGCCTCCCTATTGTATATTTTATTTCATTTTCCCATGTCCCTACCCTATCCCTACCCAAATGAATACATAGATGCTGTGTAATTGTCATTGTAAGATAGAGCCTGCTTCTTAATATTTTAGGTAATATTTCTTTTTTTTAAAATATATTTTATTGATTTTTCACAGAGAGGAAGGGAGAGGGATAGGAAGTTAGAACATCGATGAGAGAGAGACATAGATCAGCCGCCTCCTGCACGCCCCCACCTGGGGATGTGCCTGGGACCTTTCAGTCCGCAGGCCGACGCTCTATCCACTGAGCCAAACCGGTTTCGGCTTTAGGTAATATTTCTGATCTTAGCAAAGAGAGCAGAGGAAAGGGATGAAATTTGCACTCTATGGGTTGTCGTTTGAACCAGGTAAGAGAGCTGCAATGATAAATGGTGAAGTAAGATAAGATGCCTCCAAGTTAGGCACAAAGAAACGTGACTGATCCTGACTCAACTTCAATTTGAAGTGATATTTTTTAAAAACATATTTTATTGATGTTTTACAGAGAGGAAAGGAGAGGGATAGAAAGCTAGAAACATCGTTGAGAGAAAAACATTGATCAGCTGCCTCCTGCACACTCCCCACTGGGTATGTGCTCCAACCAAGGTACATGCCCTTGTCCGGAATCGAACCTGGAACCTTTGAGTCTATAGGCCGATGCTCTATCCACCGAGCCAAACTGGCTAGGGCTTGAAGTGACATTTGAAAAACAATTCAATAAAGTTTTTGGAATAAAATGCATTTTTATGATGTTGCCAACGATGCTTGTTGTTCTTGGCTTGTGGCTGCATCACTCCAATTTCTGCCTCTATTGTCACATAACCTTCTCCTCTAGGTGTCTGTGTCTCTCCTCTTACATGGATGCCAGTGATTGGATTAGGGCACAGTTAGTCTAGCATGACTTCATCTTAATGGTGGGATTCAGGATGGTGCTGCCCCCAAATATGGCACTTTGGCATGCTAAGTATTTTAAACTGAAGGAATTTGAGAAGCACAAATGCAGGAAGGACTTTCATTTTTTATTTTTAATTATTTGCAGGGTTTAAAATAATCATTTATTTATTTAAAAAAATGAGATACATAACCAAATTCAAAATTTATAGAAAGGTTTATGGTGGAAAGTCCTTATCCCATATCCATCTCTTCCATCTTTACTTATTTAATTATATTTTGATTGATTTCAGAGAGGAAGGGAGAGGGAGAGACAGAGACATCAACATCAATGATGAGAGAGAATCATTGATCGGCTGCCTCCTGCACCCCTCCCCCACACTGGGGATTGAGCCTGCAACCCAGGCATGTGCCCTTGACTGGAATCAAACCTGAGACCCTCCAGTCCGCAGGCTGATGCTCTATCTACTCAGCCAAACCGGCTAGGGCTTTATTTATTTTTATTTTTATTTTAAATTGTCTTTATTATTGAAGGTTTTCCGAATGTCCTCCTCTGCTCCCCCATTGATGTCTCCACCCTGCACCAGACCCCTCCAGGCCTTCATCACACTACTGTCTGTATCCATGGGTTATGCATACATGCATATAAGTTCTTTGGTTAATCTCTCCTCACCCCTTTTTATTTATTTAATACATTTTTATTGATTTCAGAGAGGAAGGAAGAAGGAAAGAGAGAAAAATATCAATGATGAGAGAAAACCATTGATCAGCCCCAAACAAGGGATTGAGCTCACACTGGGGATTGAGCCCACAACCTGGGAATTGAACTTTGACCTTCTAATTCATAGGTCAATGCTCGACCACTGAGCCATACCAGCCAGGCCCTCTCCCTCCTCCCTTTCTTTTGATTTGAGAGAGAAATGGAGAGAGAGAAAAAAGAAAAACCCAACACAACAACATTGATTTGTTGTTGCATTTATTTATGCATTCGCTGGTTGATTCTTATATGTGTCCTGACTGGGAATCAAACCCATAACCTTGGTAGGTTGGGACGACACTCTAACGAACTGTACTATTGGCCAGGGCCAGGGAGGACTTTCTAGTCTCCTCCTGGAGCAGGTCTAAGAGCCTCGTGTGAGAGGTATCCTCCCTGTACCTGGAAGAAAGGAGCATCCTTATCTCTGGAGACGGAGGGTCACTGAGAGGAATCTGAATAAAGAGGCCTCGCTAAGTCTCCCCCAGTTTACTACTCGTAGTTCATAGCCCTTGTTATCCTAGCACATTTCCCAACGACACTCCCCACATCATCAAATCTAGTCTAAAAATACTCAAGTTTAACTGTTTCTTTGGATCTTTATTTCCTTAGAAAAGGCTCCCATGTCACGTAAAACTTAAATTATTAAATACATTTCTATGCCTTTCTCTTGTTAATCTGTCTTTTGCTTCAGGGACCTTGGCTGAAATTTGCAAGGGCAGAATGAAAAGAGATCTTTCCTCTTCTGCATTAACTTGATTACATCAGCAAAGATCTAATTCTAAATAAGGTTACATTCTGAGGTTCTGGATCCACATTAAATTGAGAAGACACTATTCAATCCAGAATAGGATATGACAGTGTTAATCCGCATTCTGTTTTCCTAAAATACCAGCTTCTGCTCCACAGTGTGTGTGTGTGTGTGTGTGGGTGTGTGTATTAATGAACTATAAAGTCCAAGCCACATTCTTTCCCCAAACACCAAAAATAATTGAATAATTGCCTACTGGGTTTAGGAGATAAGCCTGTGACTAAAATCGAGCCTATCAGAGCCACTGAGGTTCAGTCCTGGGCTCTTTCTGGAGCCATTAGCTCTGAGTTCCCCTTTGCAGGGGTTATCAAACTGGATATAAAGCTGGCACTCCAAGGGGCCCCCAAAAGGAGTGTCTCCCTGAGCATGGAATCAAAACAGAAGAAGTTAGGTGCAAGGGATGGAGAAGACAAATTCCTCGTGACAGTGTTTGAGCTCCGGAATCCAGCTATAGCTGTATCCAGTCTGTCATCTGGACTATCAATACCCTATTTTATGTTTCAGCCACCATGAGCTGGGTTTCTGTTATTTGCAACTGAAAGAGTCCTAATTGAATATTCTTTTATTTTCCTTGAATTTCCAGTTTGTCTTAATGGCGGATGAGTAGAAGTAAGGAAAAGAAAATTCCTTTCACTTAAAAAAGAGATACACATGGATTAATGAATTGGAAAGCGCTTTGCATAAACTATGTATCTGGCTCAAGATGTAGTCCTGAGCAAGATAAAATATTGCCATGTCTGCCAAATAGGGAGGGAATTAAACTTTTCTGACTCTTAGTGTTTATACCCATCTGTAAAACAGTACCAAATTCTCAGTGTTGCTGTATTAAGTATTACTATCTTGTTATTATTACTTTTTGAAATATATCTTTATTGATTTCAGAGAGGAAGGGAGAAGGAGAGAAAGATAGAAACATCAATGATGAGAGAAAATCATTGATCAGCTGCCTCCTGCATGCCCCCTATTGGGGATTGAGCCTGCAACCCAGGCATGAAGCGTGACCTCCTGGTTCATAGGTCAACACTCAACCACTGATCTATGCCTGACGGGCGTTATTATTAGTTTTTGCTGTAAATGGGAGTTGAAGAGAATTCCATGTGGTCAAGAATCCTTATAGCTTTAGATTCCCTTCCTATAAGTTGGAGTGTTCTTTATATACAATACTCATTGATCACCTGTGTTCCTGTCAACCAGGAGGAGAGGGGACTCAGGTTCAAATCCCAGCTATGCCACTGTTCAGTACTGTCAAGTGGTTAACACTCTGACGCCTACATTCAGTACAGAGGGACGATAAAACCTACTTTAAAGTGCAGAAGGAAGGAGAGAAAAATAAGCAAGAGAAAAATTAAAAACATAAGAAGACAAATGATATACAGAAACAAGCATACACAGACCAGAACCACACTTTGTGTTTGAGATATTCTTCCTGTTGCTTGGCTGAGTTGGACTCACCCTGCTTCCTTTCTCCTTAAATATCCCTTCCTCTGGACAGGATGTTCCTGAAGGAGGTCCTGAGGCAGAACATCTCAGCTCACTTTAGTTGCTATTTTCAGCCTGAATTTGTTCCTGGGCAGATCAGCCACAGCAGAGTATCTTCTCCTGGTTGGACATTTCTTGCACAATGCACCAGGGCTTTGTGGGACACAAACAGATCTTCAGTTTCACGAAGATCTGAGCCTGAAAACCAGGTATTCATCTGGGTTACAGCACCATATAAAAACCCCTGAACTGCATGCCCTGGCCAGTGTGGCTCAGTTGGATGAGCATCATCCCATGCACCAACAGGTCTCTGGTTCCATTTCCATTTAGGGCACATGCCCAGGTTCCAGTCTTGATTCCCAGTAGGGGGCGTGCAGGAGGCAGCTGGTTGATTTCTCACATCGATGTTTCTCTCCCTCCCTCTCTCTCTAAAATCAAGAAAAACATATTTTAAAATACTAAAAAACCCTGAACTGCAGAAGGTAGGATCTGAAGCATTCCTTTTCTGATGCAGGTAGAAAAAGAAAAAAACCTCCTTGGGATTGTTCTTCCAGGAAACTAAGAAGCCAGGGTGTGCCGAAACCGGTTTGGCTCAGTGGATAGAGTGTCGGGCTGCAGACTGAAAGGTCCCAGGTTCGATTCCAGTCAAGGGCATGTATCCTGGTTGTGGGCACATCCCCAGTAGGGGGCGTGCAGGAGGCGGCTGATCCATGTCTCTCTCTCATCGATGTTTCTAACTCTCTATCCTTCTCCTTTTCTCTCTGTAAAAAATCAATAAAAAATATTAAAAAAAGAAGAAGCTGGGGTACTTAACCATTGACTCCTGTATCCCTTCTGTTAAGGATGACCCCTGGGGGGATTTGGGATGGGGCCCAAGAGTGTTGACTACAAAGAGAATACATATATTGCTTGTAGAACTGGGAGTTCAGGGGCAATTCTAGATGAAGGACTAGGCAGTGCTGGATCGAGGAACTGAAATAATGCCAGCAGGACTTGGGTTCTCACCTATTTCCAATAGCTCATATCCAAAGAGACCACCCCAGGTGTTTGGACACAAAAATTCTAGCAGCTACTGCCCTGCACAGCAGAGTTTCGTTCAAATCAACACATTGAAAACCTGGTATATCAGCTTTGAGGAGCTAATAGCCACATGTTTTAATGCCCTCCATCCCTGAAGAAGCCATTTTCATATGATTCTTGTGCTTCAGACCATCCAGTGGCTTCTCGGTTCACTGGGTTAAAAATCCAAAATACTTAGTGTATTCTACAAGCCAACTGTGACCTGGCCCTTAGCTACTCCCCTTAGTCTCTGCCTTCTTTCACTTCCTCAAACTTGCACCCAGCCCTTTCCAGCCTTGTCCTGGGTTAGTCAGAGCTCTTTCACTTACAAGAGACGGAAAATGGCTTAAGCCTAAAAGACTGCGTATTGCCTCCTGCAACGAAAAACATCCGGCGAAGGCTGGCTTCAGGAGTGGACAGCTCTAGTCTCCATTGGTTGCCTGTAGTCTCTGCTGTGTCATCTTTGTTATCAGTCTCCCCCAAAGGGAGCTGAAGCCCTGTCTAAGCTTGCATCCTAATTAGCTACCCTGGTGGAAGGAGTCCCCCCACTTCCTCTCAGCTGCCAAGGTTCTGTGGATCACTGACTCAGCTAGGGTCACATGACCATCCCTGCACCAACTGCTGTGGGCAGAATTGGGTTGGATACATTGATTAGTCAATCCTGGTCCCATGTTTCCCACCCTTCCCACCAGCACCAGAGGAGGAATCTGCCCTAGAACGTCTTGTAGTCAGAGAGTTCCCCAAATGGAAACCAAGGCGCTGTCACCAGAAGAAGGAGAATAGCTGCTGGCTAGCAAAGACAAGCTGTTCATGCCCTATCAGTGGATAGAGTGTCGGCCTGTGCACCGAACGGTCCTGGGTTTGATTCCAATCAAGGGCACATGCCCAAATTGTGGGCTGGATTCCTAGTATGGGGGCATGTGGGAGGTAGCTGATCAATGGTTCGCTCTCATCATTGATGTTTCTCTCTCTCCCTTCCTCTCTGGAAAAAACAACAACAACAAAAACTATGTTAAAATAACAACAACAACAACAAAACCCAAGCTGTCCATGGTTGGCTCTTTATCTGGATGGTTCTCTTTGCCTGCAATACCCTCCCTGACTTTTCACCAGGACAACAAGGTTATCCTTCGCAGCTCTGGCAGGAGAGACAAAATACTAAAAATGACACAGCTGTCTAAAATAAGAGACTGGCAAGAACAGTGGTTTTCAAAATGTGGCACTAAGATCAGCAGCAGTATCTGGGAATCTGTTAGAAATGCAAATTCTCGGGTCCCACCTACATCTGCGGGGTGGGCCTAGCAGCTGTTCTAATGAGACCTCCAGAGGTGCTGGTGAGCAGTAAGTCTGAGCACCTGGGTTAGAAAATCATCATGTTTAGTCATACAATAGAAAGCTAATGAGTATTGTAATTGCAGAAACCATTTTAAAAAATGTATTGATTTTTTTTGAGAGAGAAAGAGAGATAAAGAAACATCAATGATGACAGAAAATCATTGATCGGCTGCCTCCTGCACATCCCCTACTGGGGATCGAGCCGACAACCTGGGTATGTGCCCTTGACTAGAATCGAACCTGGGACCCTTCAGTCCACAGGCTGATGCCCTATCCATGGAGCCAAACCAGCTAGGGCTCAACATCCATTCTGAAAACTCTTCTCCCTTACCTAGACGGCTCACCGGGAGGTTTTCAGACCTCTCCCCCATTGAAACTAGGG
>PVJN01037729.1:0-20742 GCA_004026805.1 Lasiurus borealis | reverse complement strand
AGGAGGAGGGACACCCCTGACTCCCCACCCTCCAGGGGATGAGACGTGTTCCCTCCACCACCCGGCAGGGCGTTGGCTCTGAGGCGTGGCCTTGGACTTGACCCAGCGGCACAGACTGCGAGCTGCCCCTGTGGTCAGCTGGGGTGCAGAAGGCTCTCTGGGGGCTCCTTCGGGTCAGGCCCTGCACCGAGGCCCAGGGTGGGTGGCAGGCTCCTGGCGAGGCACCCGCACACCATTGCTGAGCAATCACCAGGCGGGCAGGCGGGCGGGGAGCCCATCCCGTTGCCAGGAGCGGCCGGGATCGGCGTCTGCGGCGCGGGAGCCGCATTCCTCTCGGCTTCCGAACCCCACCTGGCCCGGCCGCACCCTGGCCGGCAGGAAGGCAGCGCGCAGCCGAGGGGAGCCCGGCTCAGACACGCCTCTGTCATTCCTACAGCCCAAGCCGGAGTTTCGGGGTGTCTGTCACGCAAGGGCTTTGTAGCCCTAGGACCGCTTCTCCCCACCAAAGTCCACGATATCTACACAGCCTGGCAACACGGAATGGGAAGAGGATACGGTGGTCCTGGGGTCAGGTCCAAGGCCAAAGGTCAGGGCTCCTGGGGGGTGGGAGGTTGCCAACCCTAGTTGAGTGCACAGAGGAACCTGGATGGGGGAGGGACCCGAGCTTCAGGCTGGGGTGGGGGGAAGGCTGGCCAATCCTGGTTTGGCTAACGGTGTCGTCTGGAGCAGAGAGGGCGTGAGGGTGGATCGAGGTTAGATCAGAGAAAGAACTGCTTATGTGGGGAGACTCTAGAGCAGGGGTTCCCAACCTTTCCTGGCCACGCCCCACCTCAGCATCTCTAACATCCTGATGCCCGCCCCCTCCCACACGTCATGACATGGAATTCTCATTATTCAAAAAGTGACTCCTATTCCGTAAAGGAAGCCTAAAAGGCCGTTAACTTGGCCTAAACAGGCTCCCATAGAACGTGGCATCTGTGAAAGGGAAAAACAAAAGAACGAAAGGACAGCTGACCTACCGAGGAAGAAATCCCTAAGAAATTGTTTTGAAAAATAATACTAGGTAGTGATATTAAAAAATAGCAGTTTCAAAACACACAACAGAGAGCTGGAAGGCATAAATGCGTCACCGTATATATTTACATGCTGTGTCTGAGGCCCCTAGGATTATAAGAAATGCAAAAAATTCACTGCTAACAGCTCATTCTCCAACTGCCCCCCCTTAAACATCAAATCGGCCCCCCCTAGAGCCCCTCGGACCTTCTTCCACTCCTGGCGCCAGGGCCACCCCCGCCGCCACACCAACACCATCACCGAACAACCGACATCCGGGGTCTGTGAGCGGTGGGCCGCCCGCCTGTCCGCAGTGTGCACAACTCAGCGAGGGCCCCCACCGCACAACACCGGGGTCCCCGATTTCCCCCCTGTAATTCCTTCAGCCTAGCTGTCGGAGACGTGTCGCTAACATATTAGGAAAGAGCCAAAACCGGTGTGGCTCAGTGGAGGTTCAGTGGATAGAGCGTCAGCCTGCAGACTGAAAGGTCCCGGGTTCGATTCCGGTCAAGGGCACGTACTTTGGTTGCGGGCACATCCCCAGTGTGGGGCGTGCAGGAGGCGGCTGATCGATGTCTCTCTCATCGATGTTTCTAACTCTCTGTCCTTCTCCCTTCCTCTCTGTAAAAAATCAATAAAATATATTTAAAATTATATATATATGTACATATATACATATATATAAATGTGTGTGTGTGTGTATAGAAAGAAAAGATGCAGCATGATTTCTAGTTTGTTCCACCTGCACTGACTTGAGCGCCCAGTGCGGCCCAGAAACGTGGGCTAGGTGGCTGGGTCCGAGTTGGGGTCAGGGTTTGGCTCCACTTTGCAGATGCACAAACCGAGGCCGCAGACGCATGACTCACCTGCTGGCGCAGCCTCCGTGACGGTGCCCCTGCCCCGCCGATGCCCCCTTAGGCAGGGCCGGACTCCGCTCCGTTGGTTCCCCCTGCTCCCCCTGCTCCCCCTGCACCCCTTGTTTCCCCGGCACCTGGCAGCGCCCTGGCTCACGCCTCCTCTGGTTCTCACGCCTCAGCGCCCGCCCCCAGGAACGGCTGATTGGCCCGCTTAGGTCACGTGCTCACGTGAAAGCCAATCCACGGCCGGAGTCCTGGCCCCGCCCGCCAATGGCAGCTCCCCCCTCACACCTGTGGAGGAGGGGAAGCGTCTGTGTGGCCACGCGCCCCACGGAGGCCTCGGGAGGAGCGAGGCTTCCAGAAACCTCCATCTCCAGGGGCCTGGGCCCCAGGCTTGCCTCCCACGCTGCAGCGGGGGGTGGAGGGGGAGGACTGGAGCCCCAGGAGGCCTCCCCATTCCCTGCCCCTCCTCCCCAGGCCTCACACCTGCCCTGCCAAGACCCTCTGACAGCTTGCCGGCCTCGGTTTGTGCATCTGCAAAGTGGGGCGAAACCCTGACCCCCAACTCGGACCCAGCCACCAGCCCGCGCTTCTGGGCCGCACTCCGGCGCTCAAGTCAGTGCAGGTGGAAAAAACTGGAAATCATCTGCATCCTTTCTTTCCATATATATGTGTGTGTGTGTGTGTGTGTGTGTATGTATATGTATATATATGTATGTATATTATTTTAAATATATTTTATTGATTTTTTACAGAGAGGAAGGGAGAAGGATAGAGAGTTAGAAACATTGATCAGCTGCCTCCTGCACGCCCCCCACTGGGGATGTGCCCGCAACCAAAGTACAGCGGTACCTTGAGATCCGAGCGCCCTAACATACGAGATTTTTGAGATACGAGCCGTCGAGTGAGCGATTTTTGCTTTGAAATACGAGCAACATTTGAGATAGGAGTCATCGCGCGAATCGGCCGGCTGCACACGACCCACCAGTTTACCGCGACTCGAGCGTCTCACAGTTTCCCACGCCTCAAGGTTACGGAACGAATTAAACTCGTATCTCGAGGTGCCACTGTACATGCCCCAGTCACCCCCGGGCCTCTGGTCCCAGTACTGCCAGCCGCACTGGTTCCCCCGCCCCCAGGCCCCGGCAGGCCCTGTGCTCGGCTGACCCAGGCCTGGCTCCGAGGGACCAGGGCCCCACACAAGTGGCTGCAGGAACGTTTCCAAAGGGGGTGAGGGACCAGGCTCCGTCCAGGCTTCTATGACAGAGCACCCCCAGAGGTCCCAGAGACTGGAGTGGGCCCAGGAGCAGGGAGGCCCCGGGGGGCCAAGGGCACCCGGGAGCAGGCAGGAGAGGCTCAGGGCCGGGTGGGGAGAAGCTTGCGTGGGAACCAAGGGCTGGAGGCTGAGTCCCTGGGGGTCAGAGTGGGCCTCGGGGGGGAAGGTGCTCTTGGTCCGATCCGCTGGTGGAGGGTGGTGTTGGGACACCCCATAAATCCAGCCTGTCCGCCGCTCCTCTGCCACAGGGTTTCGGGGGGGGGGGGGGGACTGGGGTTTGGAGTCTGAGCAACGGAATTTGAATTCCGTCTTCGTCTGGTAAAAGGTTCTGTGACTTGGGGCAGTGGAGTGCCTCCCTCTGAACGCAGCCCGCTCCTTGCTGATGGGGCATGGCCACGCCCACCGCTGGGCGGCCAGGAGGGATAAAGGAGGGATGACCACCTGCCAACGGCCAGGATCCAGTGCCCGCTGCTGGAGAGCATGGTCATTGCGCCCAGAGGGATCGGACACTCAGAAGCGGGAGCACCGGGAGGCCTCGTGGGGCTGGACATGGGCATGGGGCGGGTGTATGTGTGTGTGTGTGTGTGTGTGTGTGCCTGAGCCACGCTCCTCGGAGGGAGGCCCTGGCGCCGGAAATGGGGTGCTCATAGGTGGGAAGCTTTCCCCATCCACCCGCCAGGCCCCGCCCCAGCACCTTGGCTGGCAGGAGGCTCTTTGAGAAAACCCGGGGGGACCCCCTCAGGCCCTTTGCTAGTGGGAGCCCCCTTTTCGACAGACTCCCAGGCACGGCCCATCAGAAGAATCAGAATAAACTGTTTATTTCCCCCCTGTGACCGGAGAAGATGATGCAGGAGCAGAGAAAACGCTGCCATTTCCCTTTGGTGAACATGCCGGGCCACACGCAGACCGAACGGGCTGTGCCTTTACCGACGGCGTTTCTCCGTTTCAACAGAGCAGCCATTTACCTTACCAGGGTCCTGTGCGGCGTTGTGCAGCCGCCGCTGCCTCTGGCAGGACCTAGCGAACCTGCTCTACTACGGCCCCTTGGAAGGGGGGGCACGCCAAATCTGATTGGCAAATGAGTACCGGGTGTCAGCTTCCAGACAAGGGGGGCAAACTGGTCTTTTCTTGGCATTTGGAGGAGGTGCCCCCTGAAAAGGGTCTCCTTTTCCTTGGTCCTTAGCAATGCCCAGCCCACCGGGGGGAGAGTAAAGGCAGCAGCGACATGGGATATTTGCATTAAAAAAAATAATAATAAGCAAGGTTTTCCACCAAACAGTTGAGTAATTGCATTCATTGTTTCAACACCGACATACACCAGGCGGCTGTGTGCACCTGGCCCGGACGCATACGCGTCAGCCCGCCACGGCCAACAAACACGGCAGGGATGCCTGGGTGGTGGTCCCCACGGGGAGGGGGCACGGCGGTGGGCAGCAGTGGCTGGGCCGGGAGGCGCGGACGGGGCTGGGCCGCGGAGGGCCAGCTCAGAACCAGAACTCGGAGACGAAGATGTGCACGTTGACGACGTTCCGGTGGGACACCACGCCCCGGACCACGTAGTTCATCTCCAGCCTCAGGACGGCGTGGAACGGGCCCACGATGGGCCGCACCTGGCGCACCACCCCTGCAGAGAGAGAGAGAGGAGGGTCTGGGGGTTAGCGGGGGTCCAGGAGCACGGCGGTCTGGGCAAGGGCTCGCGCTCCAGGCTTTTGAGAACCTGAAGGGGCCTCGGACCTCATCTCAGCCCGCGCTGAGCCAGAGGCTGAGTCCCCAGCAACGCACCTTCCTCTGGGCTCAGGACAGTGAGCTCAACTGTCTTTCTTTCCTTTTTTTTTTTTTTTTTAAATATATTTTATTGATTTTTTGCAGAGATGAAGGGAGAGGGATAGAGAGCTAGAAACATGGATGAGAGAGAGACATCGATCAGCTGCCTCCTGCACGCCCTCCACTGGGGATGTGCCCGCCACCAAGGTACATGCCCTTGACCGGAATCAAACCTGGGACCTCTCAGTCCGCAGGCCGATGCTCTATCCGCTGAGCCAAACCAGTCCCGGCTCAACCGCCTTTCCATCGGACTGTGCGGGATCTGGGTGGCGGGCTTCGGAGTCAGACGGCTCTGGGGCCACACCGGCTCCTGCTCTCCCCCAGTCCAGGTTCCTCCTCTCCCCCTCGTCTCTTCTCCCCAACAGAGGATGTAAGAGCCTAGAGAAGGGTCTGGCGTGGGTAGATGTCCAGTAGTTGCCTGCCCCCTCCCTCCTGCCCACTGTGCCCAGTCCAGACCCTCAGGAGAGATAAAGCAGGAGGGATTCTCTTGACCATCATATCAAAGACCCCTGGGGGGACCTGGGGTCTGGGGATCCCCTGAGGACTGGGCCACACCCCTCCCCCCTGGGCACAGTCTGGCGTGGGCTCCCCCGTGGCCCCTTGTGAGGCAGTCCCAGGCTCCCCTGCCCCTGTGTCCCCATCATCAGCACCACCTTCCCCCTCCCCAGGTCTCAGGCGCACACCGTGCCCACCAACCTCGGTGCCTCGGTGACCCCCCGACTTCACTCAGCTCAGGGGCAGAAACGGTGTTACCATGACTCCAGGCTCGGAGGGGCGGAGGGAACGAAAAGGAAAGAGGGGTAGCTTTGGGAGTCTGGGAACTGTTTAAGGTACTTATTTATATATGGTATTATCATATTTAATGTGCCATGTAACTGTCATGTAAAGATATAGTCTAACCATAAATACAAAACATATTTAGCAAAATATGTATAAAATTCATACTTGTATACAAATAATCCTATCTAGTAAAAGAGTAATATGCAAATTAACCACCATTCTGATATATCCACCAGCCAATCAGGAATGAGTATGCAAATTAACCCAAACCAGGATGGCTGCAGCCATGGAGTGAGCAGGAGGGAGGCTTGAGTTTCCCCAGCAATGGAGGAACCAAGCTTTCCACACACACCTGGCGGGCCCAGGCCTCCACTCAAGGCCACAGAATTTCAATTATAGAAGATAAATAAATCCCAGATACCAGGGCCTCCGCTTGGGTCACTGGGGGGCGTGGCCATCCTGCAAACCACCACAGGCCCCTTGCCCAGGCCACTCTATGCCCCAAGGGAACCCCTACCTGATCCAGGACACCCTTCAGGGCAAACCAGTCAGCCCCCACCCATGCACCAGGCCTCTATTCTTTCTAATAAAAGAGCAATATGCAAATTGACTGCCACTCCAACACACAAGATGGCTGCCCCATGTGGTCAAAGATCCTGCCCCCGTGTAGACACAAGATGGCCAGCAGGAGAGGGAGTTAGGAGGGACCAGGCCTGCAAGGGAGGACAGTTAAGGGTGATCAAGGTCAGCAGGGGAGAGCAGTTGGGAGGGACCAGGCCAGCAAGGGAGGACAGTTAGAGGCGACCAAGACTGCAGGGGAGGACAGTTAGGGGTGATCAGGCTGGCAGAAGAGGGAAGTTGGGGTAAATCAGACTGGCAGGGGAGCAGTTAGGCATCCATCAGGCTGGCAGGGGGGTGGCTAGGGGGTGATCAGGCTGGCAGGCAGAAGGAGTTAGGAGCAATCAGGAAGGCAGGCAGGCAAGCAGTTGGGAACCAGCAGCCCTGGATTGTGAGAGGGAGGTCCGACTGCCTAAACGGAGAGGAGGGCGAGGAGGTGGGAGAGGCTGTTTGGGGCCTCCCCCACTCAAGGAACCAGGACCCTGGCCTGCAGCCTCCTGGCTGCCACCCTCCCCCCCCCCCACACACACACCAGTTCCAGGCCGGTCTCTCCCAGAACCACCGCCAGCCTCCTCCACGTGACTCCACAGACATGAGGTGGCACCTGCCACACGCCAGGCCCTGGGGACCAGCTGGCTGCCTGTGTCCGGGTCCGTGAAGCCTCCCAGTCCCACCTGTGTCCCTGGCGCCCGGCCTCCCTCAGCTGTGACCCCATCTGCCCACGGAGGGAACCTTCCCAGCGGCTCCTGCTGCGGGGCAGGGTCTGCACCCTGCTCATCTCTGTCCCCGTCCCCCGTCCGGCGGGCAGGACACACAGGACAGGCCATGACTGAAGGGGTGAAGGCAGAGGAAAGAGAAGAGAGGAGGGAGGAGGGAGAGAGAAGGGAGGACACAGGCGTGGGAGGAAGGAGAAAGAAGGAGGATGAGAGAGGAAGGGGAGGAAGGAGAGAGGAAAGATGGGGCATCAGGCCCGGAGCCCCCACTCCAGGCAGGAAGATGGGACTTGGTCCCGCAGGCCCGGGATGGCCAGGGAAGGGAGGGAGGGGCACATGGGCAGGCCTGCCCCGTCTCCGGTGCCGGGTGTGCACCTCCCGCCTGCAGAGCCCCGGGAAAAGGAAAAGAAAACAGAAAAGGCCGCATCTTCAGCCCTCGCGCTGGCATTCCTGCTGGGGTCCCAGACGCCGGGATTCCTCGGCGCGTCTGTGCCTCTGAGGGTGTAATTACGCTTTTTTCCCCGTTGAAAAATGTGGGCCCCTCGGGCACCGCACCTTCTTGCCTGTCTCTGCTCGGAAAATTGCCGCGGATGCGGGGGGACCCGGGAGCCTGCACAGGGAGCCCCGGGCTGGGGGCAGGGGGGAGAGGCGTCATCACCTCTGGGGGTCCGTGGCGGGGTCCTGCGCCCAGAAGCCACCCCTTCGCTTCTGCCGCGGAGGCTGCACATGGCTGTCCGTCCGTCCGTCCGTCTGTCCGGTGCTGAGATCAGCCCCGGGCCCTCTGGGACGCGGGACCCCGACCCGGGGCCGGGGTCACCGCCTGGGCTCCCCTGTCTTATCCTCACGGACCACCCGTGTGACCTGAGCCGGGCACCGTCCATCCTGGAGTTCAGCCTCCGGCTGGGAAAGCGTGGTAGTGCTGTGGACAGAGGCGTCCGTGTTTGAACAGAGAAGGCGGTGGGGGATTCAGGGGGCCGCACGGGCCCCCTGCCAGGGGGACTGACCGACTGACTGAGCGTCTCACAGGCTGGGCTTTGGCGTTAGAACAGGCGGAGGGAGAGGTCACACGGTGGCAGCATAGGAAGAACTGGCGCCGAAACTGGTGTGGCTCAGTGGATAGAGCATCAGCCTGGGGACTGAAGGGTCCCGGTTTCAATTCCGGTCAAGGGCATGTACCTTGGTTGCGGGCACATCCCCAGTGTGGGGCGTGCAGGAGGCGGCTGATCGATGTCTCTTTCTCTCATCGATGTTTCTGGCTTTCTATGCCTTTCCCTTCTTCTCTGTGAAAAACCAATACAATATATTTTAAAAGAAGAAGAAGAAGAAGAAGATGAACCGGTGCCAGCCATTGGTCTTCCCGGTTACCCCCACTCTCCCCGGGCCGGGGAAGGCCAGAGGCCACCACCAGCGCTGTCTCTATGGTCACGCTTGAATTTCTGGTTCGGGCACACAGTAGGTCCTTGGTCCTACTATGTACCTGACACCTAGGCGTCCCTAGAACCGGCAGCTGTTGAGTGAATGAATGAAGTCAGTATCAAAGCATAAGTGAAACCGGGGAGATTGAAAACCATCGCCAGCCATGAGCGTGCTGGTGAGGAACGGCCCACGGCCCAGTGTCACCAGGTTTCCCGGTATCGCCGCCCGGCTGGAGGGAGAGGGGCCATCGGGAGAGGCAGGCCTCAGGGTGGGCCGCGGTGGCTGCCAGGCGGAGCCCCAAGCAGGAAGGAAGGAGGAGGGCGGCCCTGGGTGGACGGGACGCTGGAACGGAGGGCCCAGGAGCTCCTCGGAGACCCACGCGGGGGTCTCGCCAAACTCAGACCGGAGGCCAACCAGGAGTCAGCAAAGCACCCCGCGATCTCTCGCCTTGAGAGAGAGAGAAGGGTCCCGCAGGCTCGGGGTGCCGGCACGGACCGCGGCGAAGGGAGAGCAGGGACACCGAGAAACGCCGCCACCAGCACTTACAAGGAGGAGGACGGGTGGGAGGGGAAGGGGGCACCGCCCGGGGGCGGGAAGGAAGTTGCTGGGCCCGGTGCGCCCCTGCCACCGGGAGGAGGGCGGCTCTGAGCGCCAACGGCCAGACCACGGGGTCGCCAGAGGCCACGAAGGGCCTGACCCAGAGCCCAGCTCCCCACCCCCAACACCGCCTCCCTCCCCTCCGTACGACATGACGTGGGGGAAACTTCCAGAACCCACTGCAGAAAGGCGTGGCAGAAAGGGCTGCTGGGCGATCACATCAGTGACCGGCGGGGAAGGGGCCGTCTGCGCGGCTCGGCCGGCGAACAGCAGGCGGGCGGGGGGCGGGGGGCGGCCGAGCCCGGGCCGCATACCTCACATACCGGCTGCCACGCAGCATGTCCCGGCAGCGCTCACCGCCCGCTCCCGCTCGTTAGCAACGTGCTCCCTGCACGCGTCTCCCCGGGGAGCGGGTGGGCGGCGCCCGAGCCCACGTGTCTCCTTGAGCAGGAAGAAAGCGTCGGCTTCGCACAACTCGCCTCTCCTTCCCTCCTCTCTCTGCCTCACCCGCCGGTCAGGCCGGAGGACAGCAGTGGGTGGCCGCGTGGGTGCCAGGCCGCAGAGGGTCGGGCCCTGGGCCTCGGTCCCGCCACCAAGCCACACGGCTCCCAAAAGTGGCGGCCTGAGGCACCCGCTCTATTTTCCCGACAAGACCAGAATGGTGGCTGGTGGCTCTGGGCAGGGAGAAGTTCTTTCTCTCCCTCCGCCTCGCCTGCCTGCGCCAGGCCCTCTCCCCCAGCTCCTCCTGCCCCAGACCCAACCTCACCTGCCCACTCAGTCCCTCCTGATGCCCCCAACCGGGCAACGCGCACTCCAGTCACCCTCTTCCCCCTGCACAGGCCCTCCCGGCCCCGAGAGCTAGGAGCACCCTCAGCGGGCGGCGGGCTGCCAGGCCTCCCCGCGGTCACACTGAGGCTGCCGAGTTCTAGGTCAGAGGATCTGGACTCTCCTGTTTTGCTTCACACCCTACCCTGTCTCCCTCAGGCCTCACAGACTCCCCCTGAGACTAATGCCACCTCCCTCCTCGCCAACCCCGCACCCTCGCCAGCCTAACCAGCCTCACACCCTCACCCGCTTGCACCCTCGCCCTGAGGCCAGAGTCCGCCTTCTAAAACGCAAACCCCATTCTGGGTCCCTATGGCTCAGCCCCCAGCCCCCAGCAGGTAAGGTCACGGCCACAGGGAAGCCACCATCCTGCGCCCAGAGGCCGCAGGGAGCCTGGTGGGCCGCACTGGGGCCGCGCTGGGCTCGCTGGAACCCTGGGCGACAGGAAATCAGCAGGGCGTGAGGTCCTGCAGCCTGCGTGCTGGGCGGGAGAGAGAGAGAGAGAGAGAGGAGAGGGAGAGAGAGCACAAATGAACCCCCTGCAGGCTCCTGCCGCTAGGAATTCAATCAGAGGGAGAGAAAGCCAAGCTCAAACTCATGGCCATGTCTGCACAGCCGCCAGCAGCTCCGAGTCTCCCCTCTCGTCCACGCTCAACGCCGGGCACTGCTGCCTCTGAGGGCGAACGCGGCCGCATCTGACCAGACCCCCAGCAGCACTGGCGTGGTTCACCCACTTTCCCCAGAAACACCTCCTCTTCCGGGTCGGGCCTCTGAGCTGGGCCTCCCCCTGTCCCCCGCACCTACCCTGGCTCCTCCCCTCGCTGCCCACAGCCCCCAGGTGAGCTCATCCGCCCTCCATCTGCACACTGTGCCTCCCCGGCCCACTTATTCTCCTCCGCCTCCCGGGGTGTCTGACCAGCACCTCCACCTCCCTGTCCAGAGCGAACCTGGGGCCTCCCCCAGGCCGCCACGTCACGGCCTCCTGTCCCAGCCGAGACAACCGAGGATCATCCTGGACTCCAAACCCACTCGCCAGCAAACCGGGCCTTTCCCCCCAGCGACAGGCCGAGCCTGCCTGCTGCGCACCCGCCTGCCGGAGCCCCAGGGCCGACGCCGCCACCCCAACCACCCGGGGTGTCTCCCTGCTTCCAGCCCAGCACCCGGAGGAGCCTTTACAGCACGGGGTCCTCTCCCTCATCCTGAGACGCTCCCACGGGTCCCCCCTCACTCAGCGGGAAAGCCAGAGGCTCTACCACCGCCTCAGGTCCTGCCTCGTGCCTCTGCTCTGGCCGCAGCGGCCTCCTCGCCACAGTTCCCACACACCAGGCTTGCCTCTGCCCCAGGGCCTTTGCACGTGCCGTTTCCGCTGCCCCTCCCCCCCAGGGCTTAGACGAACGTCTCTGCTCCCCAGACTTAAAGCTGCTCCCCTACTCACATCTTGCCTCCCTCTCCTCCTCTCCAGCCCCCTAAATAGCCCTCTCCACCCGCAGACCGTGCAGGTATTAGACTTGTTTCCGGTCTGCTCCTGCCCTCGGGAATAAAGCGTGCATGAGGGGGAGGCCCGTGTCTGTCCGGTCCCAGGGCAGGGCCTGTCCGCACAGGACATACACAGTTGGCTGGAGGAGGGAGTGTGGAGAGTCCGGGAGGGGTCCGTGGGCGCACAGGACGGAGCTGCACACTCGGCCTGTGGAGCGCGTGTGGAAGGGGCTGGCAGCTGTCCTGGGCTTTGAGGGATGGCTAGGAGTTTACCAAGAGGAGGAGGAAGAAGAGGAGGTGGAGGAGGAGAGGGAAGAGATGAATGTCATGGATCAAGTTCAGAAGAGAAGGCCCTGGGCTGAGTGAAGGTTGCTCAGGCCACTGTGGGTGCAGCCTGGGCCGGGGGTGGGGGCTGCCCCCAGGAGCTCGGAGACTCCGAGCTCTGCTCCCCGGGCTGCTCCCCCCCAAGTCCTCTGAGAGTCCAGTCCAAATGGGGGGCTGCCTGGGGGGTGATCAGAGGTGTGCCTGGGGTGATGACCCTGGGAATCCCTGCATCTGTGAAATGGGGGAGCAAGAGCCATCTTTGCAGGGTGCTGGAGGAACCGCAGCTCCCATTTCAGGGCGGCTGGCACCCGGCGTGGCGTGGACCCTGCCACCTCCAACCCCACCCCCGCGCCATGGGCCCCGCAGGAAGCAGGGGGTGTTTGTCCTCCCCTCGCCCCCTCCGAGACCCCGCCTGCCCGCTGCCCCCGTCCCTCGCCCTGCCCCTGGGGGACGCTGTCCGCCTCCAGGTGAGTCAGCCTCGGCCCAGCCCGGGCCTGGAGGCCACGGCGCGGTCACCTGGGCAACCACTTGGCTGCGGGCCAGGGAGCGGCCCGGGGCGAGGGGCGGGGCCTGCGGGG
Source organism: Lasiurus borealis (assembly GCA_004026805.1). Lineage (NCBI taxonomy): Eukaryota > Metazoa > Chordata > Mammalia > Chiroptera > Vespertilionidae > Lasiurus > Lasiurus borealis. The sequence continues at coordinate 8,405 of PVJN01037729.1, read as the reverse complement.
GAGAGAGAGCCCCTAATCCCCGGGATTTGCCCTGAAAGCCGGGACATGGGCGATCACTCAGCGCCCGCCGGGGCCGCCGCGCTGTTGTTTTAGGTGGCGTTTCTGAGTCTCGGGCGTCACGGGCGCTGATCCGGGCCAAGCTCTGGGAGTCGGACTCGGGACGGGGTCAGCCGCGCAGGGTTAACCCCTTAAGAGGGGGTGACGGTAAAGAGCTGATCGGGGGGCCGGCTCCCTGCGACGCCTGGCGGTGACCTGACACCGGGCGTCTGGGCAAGCAAACCCTCAGCGTGGCCTGGCATGGCACGGCGGGGGGTGGAGGGGCAGCCAGGCTGACTGACACCCTCACTCACGGGCCCTCGTCCGGGCTGCTGGGCACGTGGATCGGGGTGTGGGCCGCACACAGACGAGGCTGCAAACGTAACCCTGGTTTGCATTCTCAGCCTCCCCAGCTACACACAAAGGCCCTGCCACTGGTGTCTCCATGCCTCCACCTAGCCCCCCACTTTCTCTCTCTGACACTCACAGGGAGGGCCCTTCCCTGAAAACCCGGCTGATCCTCTGCGGACCTCAGGGCGGGCTCTGGGGAGCCAGGAGGAGGAGCTTTTACAGCAGGATCTGGGGGTCTCCACACACATCTGCTCCCCGGCACCAGCAAGGACTGGGCCTGGAGCAGGAACCGGATGTTCTGGTGGTGGGCGGGGTGAGAGAGCTCAAGGACATGGGACCTGGGGGGAGGCCTGGCCTCCACCACCTGCCTCTGGCGGGGTCCCGCTTGCCAGCCCGGGCCTCCGGCCACGCCTGTTGGGCAGCCGGAGCCGCTGGGGGACGCAGGGTCCTTGCTCGCGCCCTGTGCCTCCTCCTCCGGCCTGTCATCCCTCGGGGGCTCCAGCTCCCTCTAGCTCTCCGGCTCCCCACGGTGTTCTCACCGAGGCTCACCCGTCCCTCGATAACAACCCGCCGGCCGTGTCGCCATACGCACTCTCTCCGGCCCTCACAACCCGGCGAGTGCTGCTGCGAAGGAAAGCCTGCTCCCACGAAAGAGCACCTCGCAAACCCGTGACTTGGGCTCTGTTTCCCGGGGGCCGCTGGAGGGACGCGCCCGGAGCAGCCGCCGAGGTCCAGGGCCGCTCCTCCTCACCATCGTCGGCCGGCCACACCCTGCCACTGAGTCCTCAGGGGCCCAGCTCCAGCCAGCAACTCGAGGTGCCCGCGTGGAGGCTGGTGCAGCCCGCTCAGTCCCTGCTGGGGGCCCTCCTTGCTGGGACGGGTGCATGCCTGAGGTTGGGGGCCCACACAGCCCAAGGAACCTTCGGGAACTACTCCACGGCGAGGGTGCAGCCCAACCGTTCTCACACTCCCCATGGCTGGCGTCTCAACACGCGAGTCCTCCTCTCCCGTCCCGTCGGCGACAGGAGGGCCTGACGCATGAGAAGCTGAGTCCACCTCGTTGGGCACTGCGCTGGCCGGCTGCGGCGGACGGACCCACATTCACCGGCGCCTAAGAAGCCGCTGGCACCGAGCACCGAGACCTTGTGGCAGAGCCAAGCCTCAGCAGGCAGACCCTCACCGCCTCAGAGAGAGCCTGGCCGGCCGAGCTGAGAGGCAAGGGATGGAGGCGGAGAGCCAGCACCCACCACCGCCGGGGGGCCCCCGGGCCCGGTCAGTCACCCCTGCTCCCCGCACACCCACTGCGGCCGCCCGTCCCTGCAGAGCCAGGACCGAGCCGGGGAGGGAGGCTTGGTGAGGCCAGAAGCTGGGGCGCTGGCGGGGCGTCTTCTCACGCTGGACCGTCCTTCTCCGCTCGCCGACAGCTGCTTCGGAGGAATGCGAGCAGCTGGGCGGCCTGTGCCCGGCCCGCCCGCTCAGAGCCCCACCGAGCCCCACCGAGGGAGGCCCGGGCTCAGGGGACACGTGAGGGGAAGGCCTGGCGCTTTGGGGCGCTTCCTTCTGTTACTGGGGGGATCGTGACCGCGCAGCCTCCGGGCCTGGAGGTGGGACCCTCGTTATTTTTTGGGGGGACACAGGGCGCTCAGCCACGTTGCCCGGCCAGCGCCAGCGTCCACGGCTCCAGCTCTGGTGCTCAGGGAGGACCGGGCTCTAGGCCCGCTCTGTACCCCCTCCACCGCCGCCCTGCACAGAAGAGCCTAGGCCAGCCTCCTACACCTCTGGCCCTCACTCCCTCATTTGTTAACGGGGGATCCCCCCATGTCACAACGTTGTGGGGGTGACAACACCCCCCCCCAGGCCGGGCCCACTACGTGCCAGTCGCTCCTTCACGGACCGTGAGTCCCAGCCTAGACCTCACCTCCTCCAGGAGGCCTGCCTGGCCCGGCGTCCGCACAGGGCGTGGCCTGGAGCCACCGGTGCTGAGCCCACACCGTGAGCAGGTCGGGGTCCCTGCAGGTAGGCTGCCGGCAGCTGGGGCTGCTCCTTGGCTCTCAATGGGCCAGCGCCCCAGGCCCCATCCTCCCCGTCTGCCCGACACAGGGTTTGTGTCTGGCACCCTGAGCACTCCTCTCCCCAGCTGGACCACAGAGCCCTTAGCTTAGGGGCAGAGACCTAGTGGGATCCACCCATCTCTGCATCGACAATGCCAGCCAGGGCCTGGGGCAGGGGCTCATGAGGGTCCAGTTCGGACCCTTCCGGTTCCGGGGCTGGGATTGTCCCGGGGCGGCCTGGCCACAGCCCGCCTGCAGCCCAGGGCTGGCTGGGTGGCTCCTGTGTGTGCCCTCGGTGTACTCCGCCCGCCCCCACAGCCCTCCCAGCACACACGCAGGGCAGGTGGGCAGCAAAACCCCGGCCCTGTCTCCCCCTGCCTGTCCTCACCCCCACGTGCCTAAAGGCTCCTCCGGGGTCTCTCCCTCAACAACGGGGGGCACCGAGGCGAGGCCAGCGGCTCCGATGCCGGCTGCCAGGGCCCTGCAGCCCGCCCCCGCGCTCCGCGGGCTAATGGGGCATTAATTGTAACGGACTAATTACGCCGCTGCCAGCCGGCGGGGGAGGGAGGAGGCTGGGGGGGGGGAGCCCCCCATGACTCAGTCGTGTTTACAACTCGAGAACCCATTGAGGAGCTTGTAAAGTTGCTATAAATGGCTCTTGGGCAACGGGCTTAACTGCCAGTGGAACCGGGCCTGGCTGGGCCCCGGGAGGAGCCGGTCTGAGGTCCAACAGCGCCACCTGGCGGCCGTGTCCCCAAGCGCGCTGCTGCCCAGCCTGAGGCTGCTGGTTCTGGTCCAGCCCAGGGAGTCCCGGGCCTGGAGCCCACGGAACCCACGCCCCGCCCCCGTCCGCCCCGGGGAAACTGAGGCCCGGGGGAGGACAGGGCCTCGCCTTGGTTTGCTCAGCCGCTTTGAAAATGCTCAAAGTCTATTTAAGCCCAAACGGCAGCAGCTACGATCGCTACCAGGCCCGGCGCTTAAATTCTGTCAAATGTTGGGGAGATGCTGGGGGCCGGGTCCCCAGACTCACACGGGGTCTCCCACAGGGTCCCTCTGCCCCCGGGGCCTTCGCTCCGCTGCCCCCTCCTGCAGCTGCCACCGCCCTCCCCTGCTGGTCCCTCTCTGCTGTCCCCCTCCTCTGCCTCCTTCATGCACCCCTGGCCCGGGCTCTCTCTCCAGGGGACCCCCGCACACTCCCCGTCAGAGGGCTGCGCATAGCGGGGCTCCATGACGCCCATTCCGACTGACACCCAGACAGCAGCCCGGCCAGCCAGGTCCAGGCCAGACCACAGCGCGGGCCTGACCCCCTCCCCGAGGGACACTCCCTGCACTGTGCCCCGAAAACAAAACCACATCGGCTCACATGAGTGGGGGGGCTGTGCCGAGCCTGGGGCGGGCATGTCGCCCCTGATCTGTGTGACGTTCACGGCTGAGACGCCCACAGCCAGGCGGGTCCCCGGGAGCACCCTGTGGGCGCTGGGTCGGGGGGGCAGGGGAGGGTGCCAGTGGCAGGCAGCTGGTCTGGTCTGGAAGTGCCCGGGGTGGCACGCAGCCGGAGACGGCCCTGGCCCTCACCCACGCCCACGGCCGTGCCCTCGCCCTCCCCCACGGTCACGCCCTTGCCCTCTGCCATGGCCACGTCCTCCCACTCCTCGCCCACGGCCGCGCCCTCGCCCACGACCACGCCCTCGCACTCACCCACGGTCATGCCGTCCACGTAGCGCTTGACGATGTCGAAGGAGTCCCGCAGGTTCCCCTCCGTGATGTCGAAGATGATGTCGGCCTGGTTGGCGGGGTGCGCGGGCATGATGGCGCGCAGGAAGATGATCTCTGTGGAGGGAGGGAGCGCCGTGTGGGGGCCGGGCAGGGTCCTCAGTCCGCCCCTCCCCCACCCCGAGCGACCGCCAGTGGGGCTGGCTCAACTGTCCACCGCTTACCCCACCCGGACCCCGGCCTGGCCCCTCAGCAACACAGAGCACGCTCACCAGGAACACGCAAACCCACTACAAGTCACACGGAGCCCGCTCACCAGGAACACAGAGCCCACTCACCAGGAACACGCGAACCCACCACGAGTCACACACGAGCCCATGCACCAGGAACACATGAACCCACCATGAGTCACACGAAGCCCACTCACCAGGAACACGCAAACCCACCAGGAGTCACACACGAGCCCACTCACCAGGAACACACGAACCCACCAGGAGTCACACACGAGCTCACTCACTAGGAACACACAAACCCACCATGAGTCACACGGAGCCCGCTCACCAGGAACACGCAAACGCACCACGAGTCACACGGAGCCCACACACCAGGAAGGCAGGACCCTGAGTCGGGAGCCCCCTGAAGCCGAGGGTGGTGGCCGGAAGCCCCGGCCCCCCTGAGCCTGGGCCGGAGGCAAAGTGCCTGTGACCTTCCCTGACCAAGTCCTGCCGATGGGAGCCAGTTGGTGGGTCAGGGCTGGCTGCCCCTTCAGGCCCCTTGTGCTCAGAAGCCGGTCCCGCCCTCGCCCCCCACACCACGCCCACGTGCTGGCCCGGGCCCTGGTCACCTGCAGCCTCCCATGTGAAAGCACAGGGTGTGGACATGGTGTGGGGTTCGGGGGGGTCAGAGAGGTCGTCCTCATCCTGAGCCAAGGGTCTACCCTGAGCCCCACGGAGGCCCGGCCCACGCTTTCAGAGGGCACAGCCTTGGGGCCGAGAATGGAGACTGCAGAGGAGGGGGTGGCGAGACCATGCCAGCGCCGAGGTGTGGGTTACACCCCCAAAGCCAGGTGCACAGAGCAGGGCCGCATCCACAGTCCGCTGGGTCTGGGGGCACCAGTGAACGGGGGAGAGGGGGCAGGCCAGGAGCTCCCTGGGGGCAGGTGGGCACGAGAGCACTGGCTCCCCGGGCCCATGTAGCTGCTCCAGCCATCTCTCCCCCACCCGGGGGGGGGGGCGGGGGGGGCTCCCAGCAGGCTCCCCTGCCCTGCAGCTCAGGCCTCGCCACGCCTCCTGCTCCAGCCAGGAAAGCAGGCTTAGCCCCTCAAGTGCCCGCTCTCCTACTCGCCTGCAGGCCGCTCCAGGCTCTGCTCTGCCCGGCCCCCGCCTCTCCACTGTCCCTAGAGTCCCTCCTCGTGGCCGCTCAGGCCCCAGAGGGAAAGCCACCTCCTCCTGGAGGCCCTCCCAGATTGCCCAGCCCTTGGCACGGAATCAACACACCTCGCCGCTCTTGGCTGAGCGACTGTGCCCTGGGAGCTAGACGGGGGCTGGGGTGGGCCGCCCAGGGCTGTGCAGTCTGGGGACACACAGGAGATGTGGGGGGCGGGGAGGGAGGAGAGGCTACATTTCATACATTTCAAACCCCAAACCCACAGGGAGCGTCCCTGGACCATGGCCTCCCCCGGGACCCTCCCCCAGCCAATCCCAGGCGGCGGGGCGGCCACTGACCTTCGGGGTGGGCGAACTCGCGGAAGGTGGGCAGCGAGACGACGGTGTGGGAGACGGTGTGCACCAGGTCCAGCATGCAGCTGACGTCCCGGGGGCGGCAGGACTTGATGCAGCGGACGGTGTCCGTCTTCTCCTGCTGCAGCCTGGGGCGGGCACAGAGGGCGGGAGGTGGGGCCCGGGCCTCAGGGACAGAGCCGCAGGCCGGGCCAGGGAGGGCGGAGAGCCTCCACAGCCCGGCTGCCCCATGAGGGTGCCCTGGCCCCCCAAACCCCGCTACAGCCAGGACAGGCCCCACGGGGCAGAGCCGCACCCCATGTCCATGGAGAGCCAGGCTTTGCTCCTCTGAGCCGAGCTCATTCCCACCACAGTGGGCACACGGTTGTCTGCCCGCACAACAAGTCCCTTCGGACGGCCTGCCCGGCGCTGACCGCAGGGCACACGCAGTCCTGCCCCCAGGGAGCCCTCAGTGGGCCGGGCCTGGGGGTCCCAAACCAGGGGCGGACAGAAACCAGCTCAGGGTTCAGCCCCAAGTCAAGTCTCTAAGGTCACGGGAGGGCAGGAGGTAGGAGAGACCCAGGGTGTGACAGGTCTGCGCTCCAGGCCTCGGGGGAGACACGTTTGTAAAACCGTTTTAGTGTCAAAGAAAACACCTTAATAAAAAAATTTAAAAAGAAAAGGAAAACCCCACGTAAAGGATCCCCAAAGCGGAGCCGTATTTAATGAGTTCGTCATAAGGCAAACGCCTTAGTCCCCATTCCGGCCACAGACAGACGCCAGCCACCCGTCCTGCACCCTCAGCCAGCCCTGCCCTCACTCCTGGCGGCGCCTACAAGTGTGCATCTCCAGGCACCATCGTTGGGACCGGTCTGGTAAAATCTGTGTCGGTCTTTTTTTTCTTTTCTTTTCTTTTAATATATTTCTTTATTGATTTCAGAGAGGAAAGGAGAGGGAGAGAGAGAGATAGAAACATCAGTGATGAGAGAGAATCACTGATTGGCTGCCTCCTGCAGGCCCCCCAGCAGGGACCAAACCCGCAACCCAGGCATGTGCCCTTGGCCAGAATCGAACCCGGGACCCTTCAGTCTGCAGGCCGAAGCTCCATCCACTGAGCTAAGCCGGCCAGGGCTTATTTTTCTTTTTATTGATTTTTTTAGAGAGAGAAAGGAGGGGAGAGAGAAAGAAGCAGCCACAGGCGAGCAGGACACTGGTCAGCGGCCTCCTCACGCCCCCTCCTGGGGACCCAGCCCGCCCCCCGGGTGCGTGCCCTGACTGGGAACCCAGTGGCAGCCTTCTGGTGCCCAGGAGAAGGCCCGGCTGACTGAGCCACCCCCGCCAGGGCAACACGTTTGTGTCTTTACGTCCTTGTGAATCTGCAGGCCTCCTCTCCGCCCCCATTTCCCACACCCACAGTCCATCTGCTAAGGAACGGAAGTGTCTGAGCCGCAGAGCCTCTGACATCGGCGTGACCTCGGGTCCCTGTGTTGCCGGCGCGCAGGCCGCTGAGCCAGGCCCGGGTCGGAGGCAGGCCCCGTCCCCCTGGCCAGCTGGCGGTGGGGGGCACGTCTCCCATCCGGGGACCACATGGTGTCTGGCCGTCCTCCTTTCTGTGACAGCAGCAGCTGTCCACGCTCAGGGCCGCGACCGCCGATTCGTCGGGGCTGGGGAAACGCCGAGGCACGGAACCTGCTGTTGCTCCTGCAGGCACTGGCCGGAGAACTCCCGAAGAGGACCCTTCCCCCGGAGCGGATCTGGTCTCCAGGGAGCGTGGTGGTTCACAGAGCGAGATCCCCGCCTGATTCTTCCCACTGCTGACCAGTTGTCGGGAAACGAGCCAGCCACCAACAGCCAGGTGTTAACAGCCGGTGATTAGACGTCACCGTGAAATCAGGGACTTGAACTATCTGATGATTTCCAACCCACAGCAATGACTAGCTTTTGCTGCAGCTCAGATGCTCCCCCCAGCGGCCAGAGGGAGAACGAGATTGGTCCCCTGAGTCTGAGGCTCTGCTCCTACAGGTGGGCCAGCTCGGCTCCTGCCTTTACTGCCCCAGCGATTTCTCCAAGAAGTCCTGGGTCTGGCTTTTAATTTTCCTTCCTTCCTTCCTTCCTTCCTTCCTTCTTCTTCTTTCCTTTCCCTTCCTTCCTTCCTTCCTTCTTTTTCTTCCTTCCTTCCTTCCTTCCTTCCTTTTCTTCCTTCCATCCTTCCTTCCTTCCTTTTCTTCCTCCCATCCTTCCTTCCTTCTTCTTCCTTCCTTCCTTCCATCCATCCTTCCTTCCTTCCTTCCTTTTCTTCCTTCCTTCCATTCATCCTTCATTCCTTCCTTTTCATCCTTCCTTCCTTCCTTTTCTTCCTTCCTTCCTCCCTTCCTTCCGTCCTTCCTTCCTTCCAACCTTCCTTCCTTCCTTTTCTTCCTTCCTTCCATCCTTCCTTTCTTCCATCCATCCGTCCTTCCTTCCTCCCTTTCCTTCCCTTCCCTTCCCTTCCTTTCTCTTCCCTTCCCTTCCCTCCTTCCTTTCTATCCGGATACCA
>PVJN01037728.1:0-20743 GCA_004026805.1 Lasiurus borealis | reverse complement strand
AAGGATAACAACCACAGCATATGTCTTGGGAAAATTAAAAGGCTTTTAGAGACCCTTTTTATTTTTCTTACCTTGTGGGTAGCTCACTGGGATATTTAAGTCCAAGTGAAATGTGTATTAGAAGAGTGAAGAGATTCATTGGTATTACATATATAAGCACAGATCATCAGTTCTCCAGAAGATGCATCATTCAAGGACAGAGTAAAGGGAACTGGTGGATAGAAAGCCCAGTGGTTGCTGGAGTCACTGAAGCACATAAGTAAAATGGTTATTTCAGGAGAAAAGAGACTGGTTAGGAAATGTGATCGTGAAGAAATGAGAGTGAACAGTGTTCACTGCGAGGCAGAGGGCCTGAAAAGTGGGCAAGCAGAACCATGATAAACATCGCCATCATCAGCTTGTGCTAAGAGCGAGTTGGCAGATAGCTTCCCTTACAGGCTTGGTGGGTGCTAGGAACAAAGAGCTCAGCTCCCCATTTCACCCTAAGTTCTGAGTAGGAATGCAGAGAGGTCAGTTGTGGATAACACTATAATGACCAAACTGAACTATTAAGGTGAAGCAAAGGGAAAACAAACAAATAAACACAAACATCATAGACAACAGTATGGCGATGACCAGAAGGAAGGAGGTGGAGTGGGAGAAAGGAGAAGAAGGTAATGGGGGCATAAATGGTGATGGGAGGCGACTTGATTTGGGGTGGTGAGCATACAATATAATACACAGATGACGTATTATAGAATCGCACAGTGAAACCTATATGATTTTATTAGCCAATGTCACCCCAATAAAGTCAATTAGAAAAAGACCCACCGGCCCAAGGGGAGGTGATCAGGAAGGTGGAGAAAGTCAGGCCTTCATCTCTTAAGTAAAGTCCTCCTTCACCTCCATCCCAGCATCTCTTCTCAGCTAGACTCCTCCTGCTCTCCCTGCTGTTTCACTCCCCTGGCCTTGAGGTTGGATGTTTCTAGTGGTCTGTACCCTTAGTGCGGAGCCGCCTTGTCGCTCTAGTTAGATCAAGGAGACCAGAGTCCTCTTCTGCCTCTGTCTTGGCCACCTTAGTGCATGGTACAGATATGGCTGCTGTATACATCTTACATTTGAAAACAGCCTCGTTCTGAATCCAAGTCACACATGGCAAAATCTTTGGTCGAAGGCTGACCTCCCAACTGAACAGCTCTGTGTTTTCAGGCCTAGCTTGTTGCAACATATTTTTCAGGAAACATCAAAGAAACCACAGCAGGCCTCTCTTGGAATCAAGGGCAGCAGTGGAGTTTTCTTTCCTTTTTATTCTCTCGGTGCTACGGTTGTTTGAACAAACACTGGTTATTGATAATGCAGGTGGCCCAGTTTCATCCCATGTTATGAGCCTTAATTAGCTTCCCCCTGGCTCATGTGTTTTGCTCTCCTGCTGGGTGTTCCTGAATGCAGGGCCAGGTGGGTGGTCTGAGAGGACTCTTGTGTTTCCGCACTGAGCTCCACAGAGATTATTGCTTTAAGTGATTTTGAGCTCTGTCGAGTTGTTTTGCTCTTGGTGCTCTCTGAAAGATATCATGCCTATTCCATTTTCTGCTGATTTAAAAACTTAGATGCATGATCGAGAGCCAAGATAAAGTGAGAAGAGAATCAGATTCTTTCCCATTTTTTAAATATATTTTTATTGATTTTTCACAGAGAGGAATGGAAAGGGATAGAAAGCCAGAAACATCGATGAGAGAGAGGCATCGATCAGCTGCCTCCTGCACGCCCCCTACTGGGGATGTGCTCGCAACCAATGTACATGCCCTTAACCTGAATCGAACCTGGGACCTTTCAGTCCCCAGGCCGATGCTCTGTCCACTGAGCCAAACTGGTTTTGGCTCTTTCCCATTTTTTAAAATCTACACCAGAGGATATGTTTATTGATTTTTGAGAGAAAAAAAAGAAAGAAAGAAATCCATGCAAGAGAGAAACAGTGATTGGTTGCCTCCCTTATGTGCTGTGACCAGAAATCAAATCCACAGCCTGAGTGTGGGCCCTGACAGGGATTCAAACCCACAACCTTGTGGTGTACAAGATGGCGTGCCAACCAACTGAGCCACCTGGCCAGGGCCCCCATATTTTTCAGAAACTAACCAAGAAAAAGTTGTGATGTCTTCAGTTTTATGTTTGGTTGAATAACAGAGTGGAAGATGGTCTAGAATAGATTTTACTCTGTTCTTTAAACCCAGTCATCTCAACTTTTGTGGTCACTGCTTTTTCATCTATAAAATCAAAGGACTATATTAAATGGACCAACTCTAAGGCCCCTTTTGGTGCTAATATTCTGGGGAAATATGCTACCTCATAGGCTTTCAGAGAAAGGGAACTGTCCTAATCCAATGGTGGATTTTAACTTGATTAATAGAAGGTCACTAGAAATTGGAAAGACATGAGGAGATGTCCTTCATTTTTCCTATGAAAAGGAGCTTGCCCATGGGTTTTCTGTGTGCAATGTTTTAACACAAGTCAAGTAAAAGAGAATATGACAGAAGAGACAAAAAAAAAAGGGACTTACACTATATAGTAAGCACAAATGATTTTATTATAATTTTCACAATAACTCTATAAGGTAGACATTATTATTTCCACTAGACAGATGAGAAAACTGAGGCCTAGAAGGGTTCAATAAGGCTAAGTCAATTGCTCAAGACCTGTTCTAGTCCAATGGTAGATTTTAACTTGACGAATGTAAGGATCTGATACACAATAAATAAGTTGTGTATCTCGAATCCATCCAACTTTTTTTGATTCCAAAGTTTCTGTTGCAAAGAAAATAATATAAGAACAGATGCCATCCCTCCAACTTGGATTTATTACCAACATTAATGCAAATGATTCTACAAGGAACTATGAGTTATGGGCATGGGAAGAGGAGTTGCCTCATTTTTGTAATAGGGAAGAGATGGTCTTTTAAGAGCCTTTTCCAAGTCTCCATGCCACATCCATCTCATTACTATTATAAAACATGTCTGGCCAATCAGACCAAATCACTATCATCATCACCTTCATCACCATCATCACCATCATGGTCAAATGTGAAGTAGGAACACAAGTTTCCCACTATCCATATTCTGATCACTCTCCTTTGCTATGTAGGCAAATGTAGATACTCTGGCTGCGGCTGGGGCTTGGGCCTGGACCATATGAAGGATGATGCATGATTTTGGTCTTAGAAACATGCTCTTCTTAATAGTTGAGAATATTGGATTTCAAGGAACAGGAAACCACTTAAGCAGTGTAAAGCAAAAATGGAAATCCATCATAAAGATGGGGAAAGGGGCCCTGACCGGTTTGGCTCAGTGGATAGAGCATCAGCCTGCAGACTGAAAAGTCCCAGGTTTGATTCCGATCAAGGGCATGTACCTTGGTTGCAGGCACATCCTCAGTAGGAGGTGTGCAGGAGGCAGCTGATTGATGTTTCTCTCTCATTGATGTTTCTGACACTCTATCCCTCTCTATAAAAAAATCAATAAAAATATATATATAAAAAAGATGGGGAAGGGGGACTCATAGATGCAAAGCAGCACAGCTGAGCCTCTGGAATGAGCTAGAATGAGGAACATGCACAGCGACAGGAATCCAGAGGACCCTCTCTGGGGCTCTCACATGTGTGTTTGTTCTGTTCCTCTGCTGCGTGTGTCCGCATCAGTAGACGGGCTCTCTTTGCAGACAGTCACATGGCAGAAAGGATCTGGGTCTGGTCCACAGGGGTAACTTCTAGTCTCCATCCCCTGAAAAGACTTCTCATTGGTCTAGTTTGGGACCGATGCTGTGTTAATTATAGCACTGGTCCCAATTCTTTACTACCTTTCAAAGAATTATCTAGAATCATTGCCCGGCCTCTTGGAGGACAGATGGCATCGAGGGCACTGTTACACGGTATCGGAAGCATGTTGTGTATGGGTAAACTTTTGTAAGAGGATCGCCCGTGGTAACCTGGGAAACGGGGAGTGTTCCTGAGCATCGGGTTAGCCAGCTGCAGAGCGACGTGCGCTGTTGCTATGAGCTTTGTTTTGGTAAAGCAGGGGAGACAGAGATGAGCTCAGGAAGGAAGGTTTGCCACAGATTCACATAGACATCAAGAGCCCGGGGTGCTTGGGACTTGCGGGGCTGGAAAACGAAATTGCTTTTCACCATGTCAAAGTGTGGCACAGCCTTAGGGCTGCGGCCAAATCCAGAGCGATGGCACGAAGATCAAATATCAGAGCAGGTAAAGGCCACAGCCTTGGTTAACGTTTTTGAAAAGACTAAGGTATTACTGACTAGATCCTTTAATCAGACAGAAGTGCTGTTAGAAATACAGTGGTACCTTGAGATACGAGTTTAATTCGTTCCGTAACCTTGGGGCGTGGGAGACTATGAAACGCTTGAGTCACGGTAAACTGGTGGGTCGTGTGCAGCTGGCCGATCCGCGCGATGACTCCTATCTCAAATGTTGCTCGTATTTCAAAGCAAAAATCGCTCACTCGACGGCTCGTATCTCAAAAATCTCGTATGTTGGGGCACTCGTATCTCGAGGTACCACTGTATTTAAAACGTGGTCCCACCTGCGCCCTAAGCAGCAGATGTGACTGGGGCCTCCCCCGGAGGAACTGGGCCAGGGTGGTGCCCTCAGTGCCCTCCTGCTGCAGGTGTGGGCTGCTAATGGCTCACACCTGTGACTCATCTGCACATACCTGTCCTTGGCTGACCAGAGCTGTCCTGAACTCCCTGCAGCCGATAGCCTCTGTCCTGTCACCTGGTGGCCTTTCCGAAAATAATTCCCCATGATCACAAAGGTAAGATAAGAAGGCAGGGCTTAACATGGAAACCTAGATCAGCTCTAGGAATTCCATCATCAGCGAGCAGAAAAGTGACTCCGTTTTATATAATTATTGAACATAATATTATATCCAAGAAAGACAGTCTCACAGCATGTAGGCAACATTCCTTCATGTGATGCGGATAAAAATAAGACCCGACTCACAGGCATCATCCTTTCTTCCATTTCCCCCTGGCATTTTGCTGAGGTTTGAATGAGAATAGGGCACGTACAGAATATTTCCTTACATAGAAAACCTATTACAAAGCCAGCTCACACCGCCTCGGTGACTATAACAAAGGCAACTGATATGAATAGCAAGCGAGGAGAGTCATTATTATCCAAAATATCTTGACAGGTGAGTGCGGCTGACCTTTTGATGCGGAAATTGTAGGAGGGGGCGCAGCCTCTTGAAGGAATGTGCTGCTCTCTTCCACCGCAGGCACCGGCTCTGTTTAGCTCTAATTGTGTCGCGGGTTCTCTGGCTCAGTCACCACCTGTCTCCTAGGAGCAACCGATGGGAAGAAAGACCACCAGCTCCTGGGAGCGGTACAGGACTTTCCCAATCTGGTCCCCAGTCCTAGCCGTCTAGCATCCTATCTCGTGACTCTCCCCTTCCCTGGATAATATTTTGACTCTTATCTTGGTTTATTTCCTCTAGGCCAGTGGTTCTCAACCTTCCTAATGCCTCGACCCTTTTATACAGTTCCTCATGTGGTGGTGACCCCCAACCACAAAATTATTTTCATTGTATAGTTATGAAATAGCAACGAAAATAATTTTATGGTTGGGGGTCACCACCACATGAGGAACTGTATAAAAGGGTCGCGGCCTTAGGAAGGTTGAGAACCACTGCTCTAGGCAATGAATGCATGTCATTCATTCATTTTTCTTTGCGGTCAAATCATTGTTCAAGGTCAAAGATACCCAATTTAGCTCGTTAAGTGGAACCAAGTGATCCTTCTTCCGGGCTGTGTTGGAATGTTGCCTACCACTTCCAGCCTCTTTGATGACTTCGCATTACATGCAGGATAATATCCAAAAATCTCTTCCGTGGCTTGCAGTGTCCTGAATAATCAACTCTGGCTTCTTTTTCATGCATCATCTCATGATATCCGCCCATGGCTCACAAGTACCTAGCTGCACTGACTTCTTCCAATTCCCCCAAAGCATGAAGGCTCAGGGCCTTTGTCTAGCCCAGTGGTTCTCAACCTTCCTAATGCCAAGACCCTTTAATACAGTTCCTCATGTTGTGGTGACCCCCAACCATGAAATTATTTTTGTTGCTACTTCATAACTGTAATTTTGCAACTGTTATGAATCATATTTGTGTTTTCCAATGGTCTTAGGCGACCCCTGTGAAAGTATTGTTCGATCCCCAAAGGGTCTCGACCCACAGGTTGAGAACCGCTGGTCTAGCCCATTCTTTCAGCCTACGACAAGTTTCTCCCTGTTGCTCATTTGCCCGATTTTAATTGCTCCTCCTGAGAGCTTAGTGACACTCAGAGGCAGCCTTGCAGGGTGATGGGAGTGTGTGCTCACAGGCAGAATGCCGGGACTTCTACCTCTTACAACATTTGATCTTGGGAAAGGTGCTTAACCTCTCATCTCTATGATGGAAATAATGATGTAAGTTCCTCAGGTCATCTGTCTAAAAGGCTCAAACAGATAACCTGAGCAAGTCTGGGGAAATGGCCGTGGTGGCTGAGTTTTGTAATTTTTCACGTACGTACCCCCACAGAACTGAACAAAGCAGTTAGGTAGGAAAACACACACCAACTTCCTCAAATCTATAGTCCACGTCTACCAAGAAGCCAAGTGACGAAGTATGGTGATGAACCCGAAGGATAGATGGTGTGTGGGCCAGACTGTGCTGGGAGGGGAACTGCATCCACACTGGGTAGGGGGGACGCGGGAGGAGCACAAAGGAAAGCCAAGGGCATAGACGTGGCCTTGGCCTCCCAAACCAGCCGACAGGAGCCCCTGGAGCCTGAGAGAACAAGTCCAGAGCAGTGCCTGAACCCGGGAGCTGTTTTTCAGGATCCGCTGGTCTGTGAGCAAGTGCTGAGCTCTGAGGGGGGCCTGGTTGGTAAGTTGGGGCCCTAGGAATTCTCAACACGAATCCCCTTCCAAGACAAGGCCGCACCGTGAGTAGAAACCGCTGGGATTAGGAGCCAAGGTGAGCAGCATGGAGTCAACAGAGACACAGAAAACAGAAAGTTCGATGAAAGAAAAGACCAGAAGTAGGAGAGCTGCAGAAAAGGGAGACACATACTGCGACTGTTTCAGAGGAGCAGCAGAAGAGGGAGCTCCAGAGCCATGACGTGAGGAAGAAAACCACCAAATTCCCTGGAAAAACAAAGAGATTGAGACCAACATCCATGAAAAGATGTTAAAAGTGAGTCACATTCCTCCGGGCAGTGGGGGTGCAGAAGGAGGGATGTGCATCCAAAGCCAACGGGAACGTATTCTCGAGTGTCCGGCTGCTCAGCGTGGAGGGGGCATCACTGGAGAAGGTCTTTCTGGGAGGGGATGGAGGAGAGTCCTGGGGGCCCCCTAGTCCTCTCCCTCCTGGAGATGCTCCCACACTGAGGTGGGGTGTATCGCCGGCCAAAGGCTCGGCTCCTCGGAACTAAGCGGTGGTGACCACGCGAGGGATCCCCGAGCAGAAGGCGTGATTTTCCACGGATCCTGGACCCAGGACTCTGGGCCGGAGCATCCAGTACAGGAGCCAAGCGGAGCCTGGCCGAGTGAGAAGTCACGCAGAGCAGCACGCAGAAGCGATGAGGGAAGATGTTCACAAAAGGCCTTCGAGCCCTTCCGGTGGAACGTTGGTGCAGGCAGCCTCAGGCACAGCAGGCAAAGTGGGGGTACAGGGGGGTGGCGGGGAGGAGGGGGCGTGGAACGTGTAAACTAGGTGAGCCTGAAGTGGAGGCACCTGCCTCCGTAAATCCACTCTCACCAGCGTCCCCTCCCTTCCCGTCTCACCTGCCCTGGTCCCCCGCTTTATCAGTGACACAACCTCGTGTGACTTCCAGTCCTCCGTGTAACTGGCCCTGTTCTCCCTGCTCTCGGTCTTCCTTTCTCTCCGCGCTTAGTTCAGGTTCCATGTTTCCATATAGTCACTCACTTGCTAACACTGACGTCGGCCCCTCTCTCCATTGTATTCACGTAGCAGCCCTGCCTCTATAGGTCAATGGCTGCCCACTATCTCTCCCAGCTCTGACCTTTTCCTAGCCACCCCATCTGCGCTCTTGACATTTCCGCTTGGGCATCTGAGAGACTTTAATGTTAACTCACCCAAACTACGCTGATTCCCCTCACCAACTTCTGTCCAGCCTTTCTCCTGTCAATAAACAGGGCTGCGTTTACTAATTACTTGGCACAAAAACTAGTTCTGGCTTTCCCTCCAACACTGTATTTAACCTATGAATGCATCCTTGGTGTCCTCTTCCCAAACGTGCACTAAACCCACTTACATCTCTCCACTGATTGCCCCCAGCACAACCCACCACCCCTCCCTGGCACAGCACTGTTCCAGTTGGTCTCCCTGCTTCTAAGGTTGCCTCCAACCTCGTCCATTTCTGCACAGGAGCTGGAGCAATCGTTTACAATGTCCATCAGATCTTGGCACTTCCCTGCTTAAAACCTTCTAGAGTTTTCTGATAGGCCTTAGAATAAAATCCCGAGTTAAACTTTCATGGGCCGCACTCATTGGCCTTTCTGACCTACTTCACCTCCTTCCCCCTGTACCCAGCCACCCAGGTCCTGTTTAGGTAGTGGACACTGTCAAGGGCCTTTAGGACAAAGAAAGAATGAATCATGCGTGCTGTGGAGGAGTGGTGCACGGGGCTGGGGAGTCTCTAGTAGGCAGGCCTGCCCTTGTTGGGAGAGCAAAGGGCTCCCTGACAGGACTGGTGGGTCGGGACGCAGTGGTCCCAAGGCTGCCATGGTGATAGGAATGGTCTGGCAAGCTGCCCTGCTGTCTGGGTTTTTCCATTTTCCATACATAACAGGCGACAGGAAACGGGTGTCCCTTATTGCTCCTGAGCATTTGCAAAGGAGATGGACATTAGATTTAAGCCAAGAGAGCTGGACTGCTGAGCAGCACAGACCAGGATGACTCTGGTTGCAGCTTCCTCTACCGTCCTTTGGCTCTTTTGTCAGCACATACTCACTTCTTCCTTCTTTGGTTACTTCTGACATTTTGCTCTCTGTTTTCCCTTCCGTCTCCAACGTGCACTTTGTTCTTACTTTGCAAATGGATTACATGAGCCAATGCTCACTGTACGTCCTCAGTCTCAAATCTTATTTTGGCGCCATGTCTAAGACTTGCTGACTCATGCATACTTCCCCATCACCTGCCGAAAGAGCCAAAATCGTCTCCTTTTAGGGCAGACCTGATGAAGTACAGACTCTTCTTCCTCTCCTATTTTCCCCTGTTACAAAGCTATTTTCCAAACCCAGCTCCGTTAGAGGTGTTGCAGCCTCTCAGACAACGGCAGCCTTCCTGTCTGTGCCCTGAAAACCAGTGGAGAGAGAGGTAGTACCAGGTGTTCGTGGCCCAGCCCCTCCACCCAGCTCAGTGGGAGGGGCTCCCGGGAGTCTGGAGGCCAGCAGCTCCCTGTAATGGGCAGGATGTTTTCCAGTGATTGATCACTTTCTCCACAAATTATGGATACACATCTCTGCGGAGGCCAGTGGCTTAGTGAGAGGCCTTGTAAGTAGTAAATCCTCTCTCTCTTCATTCTCTGGGCAGGAATGACATGGTTCAAGTCACACAGAAATATGGGGTTGTCCTCTGTAGGGATGGCACTTTCTTAAAAGCAAGATTTCACTTGTGGAAGCCTCAGCAGGAACACGTGGCGGGGAGGATCAGCAGCTTCTGAGAAGCCTTACTTTCCTCAGATCTAACCTAGCAGGGAGGCCTCGCTGAAAGCAGGACACCGATTTGTATGGATCAAAACATATGACTTTTGCTCTTGTTATTATTATCTTTTGGCAAAGGAACATTTATTTGTGGACACACACATACACACACATACATAAACACACACACACACACACACAGTCTCAGAGGAAAAGGGATGCCTTCTACTCCACCCCCACTCCCACCCAGAGAAGGAATGAACCGTTGAAGAGAAAGGCCAAGGCTTGAAGGTTCCTGTTCCATCTACAGAGCAATATGCAAATTTTCCCATAAAGATCCATACGACCAACCTCATTCATTTTCCTTCTCAAGTCCACCTCTCCCCTCTGGGCTAGTCTAGATGCCAGACAAGAGATGTGCAGATGCCCCAAGCCAGGAATTTCAGATCTCCCAGGCATGGGTGACCACATCTTATACTTGGGCACAGTCCCTCTACACCTCTCCAGGCCACAGGCCTTGAAGCCCATCAGTTAGTCAAAGACACGTACAGTATGATTCTACTCCTATGTGGAATTTGATGGACACACTGAACCACCAAGCAAAGTAGAGACAGACTAATAGGGAGCAGGCCCATAGCTTGGGGCTGGGTGGGGTGTTGGGGTGTGTAGAGGAATTGAGTAAAAAAAGAAAAAGGGAGAGAGAACATGGACATGGAAAACATTGTGGTGATTTCAGAGGAGGGGAGCAGGGAGGATGGAGGTAGAAAGGGCATAGAGAGGATAAATGGTGATGGAGTAAAGTTATTATTAGATAAAGGTTGGACTTGATGAGGGGTTCAAAATTTAGAGTGTGCAGCTCAATCACTTGGCTTAAAAAAACTGAAAAGAAAAAGAAAAGGGAAAAAAAAAGGGAAAAATTTTCTAGGCCCATGCTCTAGTTCCATTTAGATCCAACCTGGGCTGGAACCAGTTTGGCTCAGTGGATAGAGTGTCGGCCTGCGGACTGAAAGGTCCCAGGTTCGATTCCAGTCAGGGGCATGTACCTTGGTTGCAGGCACATCTCCAATGTGGGGCGTGCAGGAGGCAGCTGATCAATGTCTCTCTTTCTCATCGATCTTTCTGACTTTCTATCCCTCTCCCTTCCTCTCTATAAAAAAAATCAATAAAATATAAAAAAAATAAAAATAGATCCAACCTGGCATTTGTATTTTAAAAGCAGCTTCCTAGATGAGTTGACTACAAATCAATGGGTGAGGACAATTCATTTAGTCTGAGATTCTGTGATGCTAAAGGTGAGTATGGGCTGTTTGGAGAAAACATTGTAGATCGTTCATTCTCAGCAGAAAGATAGTGCCCTAAAGGGGCCAACATTACTTCTTGCAAGAGGTGGATGGTAAAAAAAATTCCCTTACTCTTTTAATGAATAGATAGAAATATAATATATAGACATATAGTGCATTTCTGATATTAAATTTTCACTAGGGGAGGACCATTAGGAAAAATTGTCAAAAGAGGGCTCCTTTGGGGGATGATAATGGGAAAAATATTTGAGAAACACAGTTGTAAAGAGTGGGTCTGATTTTAACATTAAAGATACAAAATTTCCACTTTCCTTTCTGCTTAAGTATCTCATACTGATGCTCCTTTTGAGTGGTGAGTAGGAAAAAGAGACTTAACTGGTAGACCAGAAATACAAGAAAAATAACTTGAAAGACATTTGCAGTTCTATATGGGCTGAGATTTTAAGTAGATCTTTCGTAGTTCAGAGTTTTGTTCTTCCTTTGTTTTTTTTAAGCTTGATAATTTTTGTTTTTACTCTTTTTGCCAACTGGATTGCTGTCTGTGTGGTCTAGAATACAGGAAAACAGAAGTGGCAGAAATTTGGGCATTAATGATGTAGGAAATGCTCATTAATCAGTTTCCAAACAGCTTAGTGACACTATGCTTGACATTTAAGTATATTGACTAGTTTCTAAACAGCTTAGCGACAGTATACTTGGCGCTTTCTATTTCCACTGAAGTCTCTCACACTCAGCATTTCAAATGAGACATTATGGGTACCTCTCTTGTAGATTTATTGCTTTTCCTGCAAGAATACCTCCCTCCTTCAATGCTGGGTGGAGGGAACTTAGGCTGTGACACAAGTGTGCCTGCCTGGCAAAGGATCGTGACAAAAATAAAGAATCAGGTGCCAGTCGTGCTGCTCTCTGGAAACCACTCTGTAAGACTATGCTTCGTGTCAGGATATGAACTTGGAATTTTCACATGGCACCCATTTACTTTTAGAAAGAACGGTTCTATCCCTTTCTTCCCACTCCTAAAATAAATATACACACAGACACACACACATAATATATATGTATATATGTATATATGTATACACACACACATTTTTTATTTCAGAGAGGAAGGGAGAGGAAGAGAGAGTTAGAGACATCAATGATGAGAAAGAATCATTGATTGGCTGCCTCCTGCACACTCCCTACAGAGAATTGAGCCCACAACCCAGGCCTGTGCCCTTGACCAGAATCGAACACATCTGTAGGCTGATGCTCTGTCCACTGAGCCAAATCAGCTAGGACTGGGAGTCTCTGTTTATTTTTAAAAATTTTTTGTACCTTGGGGAGATAAATGGATTTTAAAAATGAATCAAGGAAGAAATACAATAGTAATGTTATTATTAATGTTGCTAATGGTATCTGTTCTTGCTTAATATAAAGTAGGCACTAACCTAAGTACTTTCACACATTAACCTTACTTAGCCCTCAAAATTCCATTAGCTATGATGCCCTCAGATTCATATAAAAAGATTATAGACTGAGTCTGAATGAATGAATCAGGGGAAAGCCATGAAGTCAACACCTTGAACTTCTATGTCCTACTGTGTGCAATCCAGAAAACTGAAGTTCGATGGTCGCCCAAGCAAATCATAATATTTTCCTTCTGTTGAACTCGTGTGGATCTACTCACTCTGGCCTTTTCCATCATCACTCTGCTTTCACAGTTTATGTAAATCTTTCAGACTATATGTCATCCCTAAGAAAGATTGGCATGGCTCAGCTTGTGCGGGGTAGTAAGGAATACAGAGAGAACAAAGGATATGATTCTGTCCTGATGTTTCTAAACCGTAAAACCACAACATAACACGTATGGATCTCATATCGAATTCCATCTCACAGTGGATTTCACTCTCACCTGGAGGAGAGAAGAAGAGGTGATCTAAAAGTCAAGAGCAGGACCCTAAGAAGGCAATGTCAGCAATGTTGGCAGAGGTGTAATCTGCACTTTGGCCTCCCAATTCATAGACAAGGAAGCTATCGGCAGCCAGACACTGGAAACTGTAGGGAGTGGCTTTAGGGTTAAGCTCTGAACTGACCTGCTGGCAAAGCCACAAACAAGTCCCAGTTTAGAGCGCACAGCCCTCTTAGCATAATTAAGCTTGACCTTATGACACTCCCTAGATCCTATCTGGGTAGCTAATGGGCTGTGGGAGATGCAGCAAGTGCTGCCAAAACAAGTGAAACGCACAAGAACATTGTAACTATGGTGACCACTCCCTTGTTTATCTCTGGCTATAAAATAAAGGCTCAGCCTACTGTCTGGATCTTTCTCTGTGGCCTTAGCCAGGCACAGGAGATCCACCTAGACCCAGCTTATTTTCTTTGTCTTTTCTTCAGTCCTTCGCTGCCCTCCCTCAGGCTTACTGAACCCTGGGCTGTGCTGGCACAGCACAGAAGACTCTAAAAAAAAATCACCCAACTGAGAAAGCAAGCTAAGGTCACTTAATGGTCCAATAGAATAACAGCAAATAGACTAATGAAGTTTGAGAATACTTCTTGGCTTTCTTTTATTTTTTTCTTAATTTTTTATTAATGTGTTACATGTATACATATCTTTCTTGGCTTTCTGCTGAGGAATCCATTGGATGTGTTTTACCATTACAATTATTTTGCAGTTGTACTGTGGAGGTCTTCACAGTAGCATTCTGTACTTCTAGAAATCTCCTTGCCTTTTTCTGGACATGTGTCAATCTCTGGGTTGCACTGTGGTATGTCCAGGGAAAAGAGGGACTCGGATGTCACTCCTAAGAATGGCTTCTGCTTAAAAGTTTAATTTCCAATGCCATGTTTCTCCAACATAAATCATGTTGTTCCAATGAGAGCACCAGTTACATACCCTTTCAAATATGTTTTCCCAACTAATGATCCTAAGTGGCTTAAAATTACACTTGACAAACAGCAATGGCAGTGGCTTTTAAATGAATGGTACCATCCATGGGTTATTTCCTCTAAATAGCACAGAGATGTGAGCGAATGAATCCTGCATCATTGCGGGAAAGCCATTTCACTCAACGGATTCTACCTGATGGAATCTCAATGCATTTCAGATCAAGTAAAAGCCCTTCAATTGAAATAAGACTGAAACTGGCTCTGGAGCAAAACCTCAACCCTGAGGGGAGGCAGCTGTGAATATATTTAGAACTTTCCGCTTTCCGGGAGCTTTCGTGTTGCAAATGTCTCTCTTTGGTGCCGAGCAACTTATTGTGCAAACGAATCTAATGACTTAGGTGGCTTTCGGCAATTCTTTCCAAGTTTCATCCCCCTTAATGCGGGTTGGCTTTCTTCGTGGGTCACCATACCACCATCTCTTAGCCATATTCCTTCCAGAGTTTTATTTCTTTCTGATCTACACTACGTTGTAGACTTACAGATGTTCATCAGGAAACCAAGGCACTTTGACAAACCCAATGGCAGCTCCTGGGATGTTGTAATTGGAAGGAAAGAGATGCATCCCAGCCCAAACAAGTTAAAAAAAGTAATGTAATACTGTTTGCTTTTTTCTTCTAGTTCTAACATGCCAGTACTCTGGTGTGGAAGTATGTGGTGTGTGTGTGTGTGTGTGTGTGTGTGTGTGTGTGTGTGTGTGTGTAAAATGGAGATCTTTTCTCCCAACCAGGGGCAGATCTTAAGGAAGCAATACTGTTTATCTTTGCTTAACTGTTCATTTTGCTTATCTTGTTTCTGGGTCTTGGAGCAAAATGATAAAAACAAAAACACCCTTCTGAGTAATTGGGAACTCAAGGAATAAAAATGAATTATACATAATCAAGAACCTAATCTACACAGAATCAGATTCTAGGGCAAGTGTTTGAATGCTCTTTTACGCTGTGGCCAAGACATTCTATTTGGCCTCATGCTGCTGTCATCAGGCTGGAGACAGTCCCTTCAAAGAGACCACAGGCACCTATGGACAGAGGTCACCACTGTCCTTTACACAGGTCACCACTCTCTCTCACACAGGGGTTGGTGAGTACATAATAGTTTATGTTTTATACATAGAAGAATGGCTTTCTTTCCTATAAACTTAGGTCAGATGAGAGGGGTTTTAGGTGATCTGGCTGCTTTTAACCATCCGATGCACAAACAGACAAACCGACCAACCACCCAAACTGCATCCCAGTGCGTCATTCCATCATATATTCCAAGGGAAGTGAAAGCCCTTGCTTTGATTTTGAGCGTTCTGTGCTTCATGTTTCTTGCATTCCCTACTCGGCTTTCTTTGCAGCATCGATGCCACCGTTGACAGAGGACAGGCATGGTTTCTAGAAAGTGTTTCTGAACAAGGAGGACTCATGGTTCACTAGTCCTGCAGAGAGCAGGCAGCTACTCCCCACCTCTCATCCTCCTCAGAGGGGAAAGCAACAGCCCCCCTGGTTGCCTATGAATGAAACATCAGCTCATTTCAGAATCATCTCTAAACTTCCAATCGACATGGACGTTTCAGTGAGAGCCACTGCCTCTGTGAGTTATTGCCAGCGATTTAGCGCCATTAATGTTTCCCTGATGGAAGGTTGCAGGTTCTGTGCTGCGGGAATAAGGACAGCCAGGTTTTGGTCCCAGCTCTTTCACTAACTGGTAGACTTGGCTCTTTAACCCATCTGGGTCTTAGTGTACCGTCTGAATAATGCCAGCATTAGATTTAACTCTTCCGTACAGGCAGTGAAGCTGAAATACATAAATTAACACATATGTGCATATTATTAAAGCATTTAGAATCATGGAGGTGGATAATGTTAGTAATATTTAGCTATCATTTTTTTTTATTTCAGATGTCTAGTAGGTGTTTAATGCAAGAGTAACATCAATTCTACTGTAAACTACTTCTGGGCTTTCCATATGCCACTTAATAAATTTGGGCATCTTTGGAATTATGACTCAACTAATGTGTGTGTATATCAGTCCCTCTTTAGTTGACTGGTTATTGCCGTCATTAGCATTATATAGTGTGTAAACAAAGGAGTTGCAAGTTATTCTCTTGGTTATGATAATATACTGGCCCATGCTGCTTCCTTGCTAAGTGTCTGGTATCATGCAATGACCAGTAACACTAATCTCCTACGTGGTTCCCACATGAGGTTGTAACAAGGACATTTTGGTCCTTTTGTGCAAGAGAGCACAGGGTCTAGTCTCAACCAATATGCTCTTAGATAAAGCATTCTGGAGGAGAAATAGCACTCTTCAAACACAAGGCATTAGAATGACTGATGAATGTAACCCCTGTCATTGTTACACTTTGAGGTGAAGGGTTGTGCCACTTATATTGAAAAAGAAGCACAACATGGCATGCAGTCACCCCCTGTGCAGAGGTGTAGCCATTGTAAAAAGTGTCGGGACCAGCCCAGGCCTGGGTGGGAGCACTTGGCTGGAAGAAGAGCCAGGAAGCCAGTGCAGGATCGGTGTCCTATGCTCCATAGAGCTGGGCCTGCCACACTCCCGTGATCTCCCTCATCTTTGGCCACATGCATTGGAGACAGGGTGTGGGTGCCATTTTGCCTCAAGCTGTGTCTTCCGTTTAGAGGCAGATTCCTTCACTATGAAATGCTTACACTGTTGTCTAAATTTCCCGGTCTTTTCATCTTGTCTCGACGGTAAACCTTTGAGGTCACTGACCAGCACTTTGATTTTTTTCATATGGAGAATCTGCTCAGTTAACAGCTTGAAGTTCTGTCTTGGTCCACTGCTGGGTCTTATCTTCTGGAGTTAAGGACCAGGGCTCTCTTGTTTGCTGCTACATCTCCAGTCTCCGGGGTAAGTGGGTGCTCAGGAGATAGCTGGTGAGTGGGTGGACAGAAGGAGGCATCACTGAGATCATTCTTCTTCTTTTTTTTTATATTTTATTGAAATTTTACAGAGAGGAAGGGAGAGGGATAGAGAGTTAGAAACATCGATGAGAGAGAGACATCGATCAGCTGCCTCTTGCACACCCCCTACTGGGGATGTGCCCACAACCAAGGTACATGCCCTTGACCGGAATCGAACCTGGGACCCTTCAGTCCGCAGGCCGACGCTCTATCCACTGAGCCAAACCGGTTTCAGCGAGATCATTCTTCTTGCTACATGGCCACAGAGAGCCTGCACTTCAGCCCCTGTGCCAGCCTCTTCCCCTAGACAGTGATGCTGAGCTGATACAAGGGAAAAAAACCCCAACAAACTGTGGCTAGATCCATACAAGTCCATTCCTGTCATTAGAAAACAAACTCCCAAGGTCAGGTGAATGTTCCAAATTATCAGAGCCCCATTCTCATTATATGAACATTAAAATGAACTAATTAATTAAAATTAACACAGTTAATTTCTGGGCTGAGTCTGCTCATGTGGGCAGAAGTAAAGCACAATTTTAACATAGGAGTTGACTAGAAGTCACGCTGATCTCCACAAAATTGTGAAACTGGAAATCTGGTTTTTGGTTACTAGTCCCCCAACCAATAGCCTAGGGGTCCCCAGCACCCCTAGATATTTCCAGCACGATGCCTGAAAGTGCCAGGTGCCAATTTATGATTTTGATGTGCTCTCTCTTAAAGCATCAAAGTTTGGCTCTGCTATTGTAGATGACAGATCTGGAGTGTATGTTCCCACTGAGTCATTTGTAGCTGATCAAAGTTTCCTATTTCACTTCTCTGAGGGGTATTTGCCTTTAATATTTAGGGGTTTCTGATAGTTTCCAGAGGAATATTTTAGTATTTTAGGGAGGGGGACAGGAGAGAATCCATATTGCATAGGAATTTATTATCTTTCATTGCAAACTGCCCTGTATGTACACGCACACACACATACATGCACATACACACACAAACATTCACATACAACCACAGGAATCCCAGCCATAGAGCCTAACATATCCCATCTCATCTCATAGCAGTCATTTCTGTGTTATTTGTGCCAGGAAGATCCAGTCTTTCAGCCCAACCCCTATAAATAAAATAATTTCTTTCCTGCACAGACTTCAGACTGTAAACATTTTAATGCTGATAATATATAATAAAATAATTGTGTAAGTAGGAATATATTTATCAGTACTAAATAGTTATATTTAGACCACGTAAATGGGCCTTTTAAAGAGGGAAATAAAAAGATGTTGTTATGAGTTTTACTGGATCAAATGAAAATCTTAAGTTTTATTGAAGAGGAATAAAAGGTCCTTGTTGGAATTGGTTTTATGGGCCTCTGCGCCTATTTTGAAATAGGGCAGGCAATGAATTCCAGAGAAACACAAATCTGGCTGGATTCTCGCTAGCTTTGAGCCCTTGTGTGGTTCTAAGCTGGGTTTGTGTTAACATGAAGCTGGTACCTATCTTACCCCCTCCTGCCCCCTCTTTCCGTATCACCTGCAGCTTCAGCTGGTTATTGGCTGTTTGCTTCTCTCCATCTCCACATCAATTCTGGTCAACACCAGCCTGGTCTCCTGTCAGGACTGGTCCAACAGCCTCCGTCAGTTTCCTCATCTGTTCTTACCCACCAACTCATTCTCCACTTTGACGTTCCATCAGAGGAAGAGTTCTCCCAAGGTCCTTCAAGGACTGTCTGAGGATTTTTAGGATAAATTCCATGTAATTACCATGGCAGTGAGTTGGACATCATTCATATTTACACTGTCCTGAGGACAATCATTCTTCCTTATCCAATGGCTGGAGCACGTGCCAGGGCAAAACCACGCTGAGCCACCAACCTCCCTCTCAAAATGCCAATGGAAAAGCTTAATACATTGAGAGCAACAGAGCTAAACACGAAAGGCTAATGTGTATCAAGTCAGTATTTCTCAGAGAATGTTGATTCCATCACACAGTCCTTAAAGGCGCTTATAACACAGGATGGTGCCCACCTGCACAATCAGATTAGTGTCGAAAGTGAGGGCAGATGTCCTCCCTAGGTGTTCTGAGAACATGTGTTTTGTATTTTATCCACGGATGACCTAGATATTTCTTGAATATCCCGAGAGTCTGCTAAAGGTGTCCCGAGTTCTATAAAAACACATTATATGAACAATAACAAGATGATCACAAATCAAGCAACACTACAATGGAAATGGCATATTTCAACCAAAAGAAAACGTTAATAGCCCTTATTGTAATGGTCTTTTATAATTTACTGTTGCTGGTACTACTATTTTTGTTAATAATAGTGATTTTTAAAATGTCAGCATAGCACTTTGTAGTTTAAAAAGAGCCTTTGCGTACACTATTAAACTGTATTAGATTCTCACAATCATATAAACTGTGGGAGTCCACACATTTTTTTTTCCTCATCAAGGCCAAATAGTAGTCTGTTGGCCTTGTGGGTCAGATGGTCTCTGCATCAGCTATTACTCAGCACTGCCATTGTAGCATGAACACAGTCGTTGACAGTGGGAAAATGGATGGGCATGCCAACAGGACTTTATTTACAAATAAACCTAGATTTGGCTGGTGGGCTATGGTTAGATCACCAAGGATTTATCATCCTTCCATTTGCAACTGTGGAGGCTCAGGCTAAAGGTTAAATGGTTGTCCCAAGGCCACGCAGTAAACGGGTGGAAGAACAAGGACTTGGCCCCATGCCAGCTGACTCTGTCTGGTCATCCCTCTACTGAACCGTGATGGCCAACTTACAATTCGAGGGTAGCCCTGGGACACCATGCCCTGTGACAGGAAGGGCATGCCCCTGCAAGTGTGCAGGCCTGCTCTGGCCCCAGACCAGCTCCTGTTTAGCTGTCTGACCTTAATCAGCTCAACCCCCTCAGCTTCAGTCAATTCGTCTAAAAAAAAAAATGAGGAGATTGAACGCCTTCTGGTTTTCAAATGCTGTGCTCTTTGGATGAGCGATGGGGCAGGAATAGTTTATTCTGAGGTATTCAGATTGATTGGTTATTACAAAATTGGCGGTATTTCTATTGAAATGGTTCCTAACCAACTAACAAATATTTATTAAGCCCATTATGCTGTGAAAAGATGAAAAAAATGTATGACATAGTTATTTTTAATAATGAATATTTAGTAAGGAAAGCCATTTCTAGCACTTACAGAAAACGAGTCCATAATCAGTGTGTGAGAAACATTGCTTCGTAGAGATGGTAGGTTCCTTTGGATTTTTGTGGACAAACGTTGGTGAGAACAGGAGCTGCCAGAAAGCCACATAGGAAGGTTAGATGGTTTAGAGCAGTAGCTCTCAACCTGTGAGTCGCGACTCCTCTGGGGGTCAAATGACCCTTTCATAGGGGTCGCCTAAGACCATCAGAAAATGCAGATATTTACATCACGATGCATAACAGTAGCAACATTTCATGGTTGGGGGTCACCACCACATGAAGAACCGTATGCAAGGGTCACGGACTTAGGAAGGTTGAGAACTGCTGGTTTAGAGGATGGATAGTGGAATGGTGATGAAGGCAAGGGCAGGTGTGAAAAAGAAGCTGCTCATGTGTGTTATAGTAGGTCTATGAGTTTGATTAGGCTAGTCGGTATGCCTTGGAGAAACGTGGCAGGTATTGATTTGTGTAGCTTTGTCATCAGTTGGAATATAGCACCATTAAAAAAATACAGCACAGGGGGAGGAGCCAAGATGGCGGCATAGGTAAACACCTACACGGCTGCCTCGCACAACAATTTCGGAACTACAACTGAAGGACAGAACAGACATCATCCAGAACCACAGGAAAGCTGGCTGAGTGGGGGTTCTGCAGCTGGAGGGAAAGAGAGGGGTTCACAGACACCCAGAGGAACTGCAAAAAGCTGAGGTACGG